>PVJL010003867.1:126494-146865 GCA_004026885.1 Lyroderma lyra | reverse complement strand
AAAGGGGAGGGGGTGGGAGAGGAGGGGGGGAAGCTAAATATAAGGTGATGGAAAGAGAAGTCACATTAGGTGGTGAACTTATTATACATCAAGTTGACAATGCACTGTAGAATTGTATGCCTGAAACCTATGTAATCCTTGCTAACAGATGTCACCCCAATAAGTCTAACAATAAAAATGAATTAAAAAAAAATAAACAATTTTGTTATTTATCTTATATTATTTAATTGTAATAATTATTTATATATTCTGGACCCAAGTTCTTTATAAATATATAATATTCATATGTAGTTCTTCCATTGTTTTTTTTTTCACTTTCCTGATGATATTCTTTATAGCATATACAATTTTAATTTAAATAATTTAATTTATCTAACTTTTCTTCTGTAATTTGTGATTTTGATGTTTTATATTAAAATATAATTTCCTAACCCAAGCTCATTAAAGTTTATTCCTAAATTTTCTTCTAAATGTTCTTATTTTCAGCTTTTACATTTGTCTGTAAATTAATTTTTTATATGGCATGATAGAGGTATTGAACTTTATTCTTTTGTGGATATTCACTTGTATTAGTATCATTTGTTGAAAAGACTATTATTTTCCCATTTAGTTGTCCTAGTATCCCTGATGAAAATCAATTGACCTTAAAATTACTGGTTTATTTCTGGACTGTCTTTTACTTTCTATTGATATACAAGTTCTGTCCAGCAAAAATCCAGCTATAAATGCCCCTATTTTTTATATTACATGGCTGGATACTTTCTTCCAGATAGTCCTTAGATATAATATTTGTTTACCCTTTTGCCAGTAACTTATCTTGATTACTGCAGGTTTTTGCAAGTCTTGAAATTGATAAATGTGCATCCAACTTCGGTTTTCTTTTGGAAAAAGGTTATTTTGTCGACTCCAGATTCTTTGCATTTCCAAATGAATTTTAGAAAGAGGTTGTCAATTTCTCCCCAAAAAGTAGTGGGGATTTTGATAGAAGTATTTGTTTATTTAAGATACTTGAGTGGGTATCTTCACCTAAACTTGACCAGCTTAATACATGCTTTTCCAAGTACTTCATAACACCATTCTAGAAGTCTTATTTTTAGTTATTAACTGGAGAATAATTTGTTCTGATTTATTTTTCCAAAAGTTCTAAGCATTCTTTATGGAGAAAGACTAATAACAAACCAAAGTAGAAAGTAGACATTTCTGTTACAAAAAGACTGTCATCGTCCTAATGAGAGATGTTTGTAGTAATAGTTGAGATGGAGAAAAGTGGATGAAATCAAGATATACTTTAATAGGACTTGTTGTAGGATTGCAATTTTGTGTTCAGAAAAAGTAATGAATTTAGGTCAATATTCAGGCTTCTGTCTTGATAATGATGTGATTCAAGGGGATGAAAAAGAGCCATTAAGTAGAGTTCGATAATTTCAATCAATACTTCAGACAGGAATATGTTAGATTTCAGGTGCTTCTGAGATAAAACTCTTATGAAGATAGACTGGTAGTTGGGGAGTTCAGAGTATAGCATGGAATTTATCAACCAAAGGTAGTAAGTACCTAAACCAAATAAACAGACATGTTCTACTTGAAAGAGTGAAAAAAAAGAAACAAAAATGTGAGGACAGACCTTAAAGTTTTCCTATGGAAGTTACAACATTTAAAATTTGAATAATAAAGATCCTCAAGGAATGCCTCTAAAATGAGGAGAACTAAGAAAGTGTCTTAAGAATAAAAAAAGGGTCTTCTGTGTCATTCGTTGAATAATTGGGTTTATTTGTTTGGGTTTGGTGTTTCACTGTATAAGGTACTCATCAAATTTTTAAATATACTTGACACAATGGACTTGGCATTTGAAACTAATGCTTTATCAGACAGGAAATTCTTTTTTGTGTGTAGCACCAATGGATATGTATGTTTCCAGAATATGGGTCTCTGAACCTGCAGTTTGAGCAAACTGTATATGTAAATCTTTGCACAAGTATTATAATTCTCTAATTCTCCATAGCTATATCCAACACATATTCTGTAGCAGGTTCAGATGTAAAAACTGTACCTGTTTTAGAAATTTGGCTATAATGCAGTGATTCAGAGTCTATTTTAAGTTTTCTGGATGTGAAAAAAAATAGATCTATTAATAAATAATGGAGATATTTGTAAATACTTAGCTGTTTGGACAACTATGTACCAAAACTTGACTCCCATTCTTATTATAATATAGTTCTATAATAAAAAGGTAGCCTCAACTAGAGGGCTCAACCAGAAGGTGTTGCTATATGGGGCTAAATCAGTTATAATAATGGAATATTCCTTGTACTTCACTTTCTTATCTGATTGTCATTTGCTTAAATGTGCTGAATTTCACTTTCTTTTATCAGAGTCATAGTCAGAGTGGTTAATTATTTATAATTTTCCCCTGAAAAATTGTGATTAAGTAATTTTATCTAACTCCATTTCTAAAGAGGCCAATATACAATTAATTGTGTTCACTGATGGATAAATTCATTTTATTTTCCTTTGAGCCCTATCAACTCAGTAGCTGAAATTAAAAAGAACCAGAATAGCACTTAGAGAACATGAAGCATAGATTTAAATATTCTCTTCATATGAAAATGAGAGTTCAAATACAATTATTGTGGTCTAAATCAAATAATATGTTTTAAAATCATGAAGATTGATTGTGGGTAGTTTTCATGTCTTTCCCAACTCTAAATATTATTGCGTCCCCTAGAAGTAACCTTTGGGACAGTTATTCTAATTGCAAAATAAATATGTTTGATCTTCAACATAGGTTCAAGAATAGAATGTCAGTCCAGCCAGGAAGGTCATGGTGTTACAGTCTGTAGAACATGGTAGGCATTCACCACATAAAAATGTGTACATAATTAACTGAAATTATTCAAGCAAATATAAGATAAAGAATTACATGCAAGGAGACAAAAAAATAAGTGATTTATATAGCAGCTAGCAATCAGTTTGAAAGTAGTTTTATTCACAGTACAGTCAAGCTCACAGATTATTCATGCAACAGAGGCAATACAATAAGAACCCAATTCTTTGAGATTATGTTATAAGGCAAACATATAGCAATTGGGGTACTAGGATATTAAAACCATAGAAGTATCAGGGCAGAATCAACTTCAAGATTGGCTTAATAAACATGTTAAAACATCCTTGCCTAGGTCTAGAATTGGTTTCAAAATTCCAAGCTTCAAATCAGCACACATTTAATGCACTAGAAATGTTTCTATTAATTGCAGATCACTTCTAGGTGTAAAATGTTGAATTCAATTGATGTAGATACTTTTAATTAACTCTAAATAAAATTGATGGTGAAAAAAGCATTTATAACATTCGTTTTTCTTTCAAGATGGACAGTATCTCTCCACAATCTGGAAAACTTAGGTGTTTCAAGAAGATACTCAATAGACTTCCACCTGGGTTTTGATTCTAATATTTACTCCAACAAATAAAAGAAACTTGTCTTCAAAATAAAATATTTTTGAATTTCTCTTCTTGAAGTTCAGTTCTTTTAATAGATTGCTTTAATTTTTATTTAAAAGTGATATAAATAAGAATTTAGTCTATGCAATAGCATGGATTAAGTACAGTTGTTTTATATCATCTCCTTGTGTGTTCAGAAAGTTATGGATGCTATAAATTTTCTTGAACAGAAGTAAACATTACAGAAAACCACATAGATTGTGTTCATATTTCATAGTTTTTTTAAATTTTAGTGGATGATAGTTTCAAACAGTATATGTGTGATTAATGTGGGTAGTAGGTTTCTGCACAAGCCCCCTGATTTACTTTGATGAGTGACATCTGCTTTACAACAGACTTTTGAATGCCATGAATGTGAATAGCTTTCCCATCCACTGACATCTCAAATCTTTTATAGAAGTTTTCCCTTGACCCTTTCAATAACAGGTAAAGGTCCTTTTATATGCTTTTACAGCACTGTGTGCCTTTATCAGAGTATCTCTCATACTGTACCAAAAGGGGTGACTTAACTCCTTTTTTTCTCATCTTCTTAAATCATACTCATTAAAACAAAATCATTGGTACAGTAGTACCTCCTTATACACCATTTTGTTTTCTATGGTTTTAGTTACCCATGGTCAATTGAGAATTGAAAATATTAATGAAAATTTTCATAAGTAAATAATTAATATATTTTATGGTGCTCTGTTCTAAACAATGTGAGGGAATCACATGTCATCCTGTTTTTGCCCACCCTGGACACCCAGGATAGACAGGGAGCATATATACCATACATGACTAGCATATATATGGTACAGAGGTTCCCCATCTGTAAGTCACTTTGCAGCCATCCTGGTTATTAGGTTGACTGTGATAGTATCTCAGGGTACTTGTGACCAAGTGGCCTTTATTTTACTTAAAAAGAACTCCAAAGTGCAAGAGTAGTGATGATGGCAATTCAGATATACCAGAGAAGCCATAAACTGCTTCCTCTAAGTGAAAATGTGAAAGTTATTGACTTAAAAAGGCATTTTATCATCTCACATCGTCACAAGGAGAAGGGTGAGCACAGTACAATAAGATATTTTGAGAGAGAGAGAAAAATCACATTCACATAAAATTTATTACAGTATATTGGTATAATGGTTCTATCTTATTATTAGTTATTGTTGATCTCTTACTGTGCCTAAATTATAAATTAAACTTTATCATAGGTATATATGCACTTATATAGGAAAAAACAGTATATACAGTATAGGGTTCAGTATAAGCAGGTTTTCAGTCACTCCCTGTGTGTATGCATGATACTAGGGCTGGATTACATACAGCATTTCATGTAATCTTCAAAAGACCAGAACATACATACTATTATTTATATCATTTAAGTTATGAGACTATAAAGGGTTAAGCAATTTTAACAACTTAGCCAAGTCACAAGACTGTGGAAGAGAATGTAACAAATGTAAGAGGTCAGCTGCAGCCCTGAGATTCCTAGCCACTATCCTTTGATGAGGGACAGCAAATATAAATTGAATGTCCAATAAATGTTTTATAAATATTGGGAGAATAAAAGAATGACTAACAATTCTAGATAATACCAATATCAATAATGAGAACAGATTCATACATACTTTCATAATAATAAATCTAAGTTCATCAAATATTTATCTAAAATATTTAAATTTAAATAAGTTGGGAAATATATTAGAGAATGTCTTGAATTAACAATATTCCTATTGTTGAGAGATTTGCCTAACTTGGTCTTTTCCATTCTATAAGCCTTAACTCACACCACTTCTTCGAATAGGCTTTTTCTAACCATCAACTTAGGTAGCTACTCAGTTGTCTTACTCCTTTCTAATATTTTCTTATCTATTTACTTTTACTTATTTATTTTATTGCTATTTATTCATGTCATTATAATCTCATTCACATAGTGGTTATTGTGATTCCCATCATGCACCTGATGCTATGACAGTTCCAGAGGAACCAAATAAGGAAGAAAAATTGAAAAACAGGGGGTCCTACCCAGGGGAAGGAGAAAACAACTGAATGTCCCCAATTCCAGCCCCTAAGGGAGATAAGAACCCCTGGTCAGGACTTCCTTGAGGCCACTCCATTTCAGAATTCACCCATACTTCCTTCTTGAGTGTGTATTTTTGCTTCCAAAAAACCTCCTTGTGCTTCCTGCATCTGTTTTGCTCTTGAATTATTTTTTTGTGCAAAGACAAGAATCTGGCTTCTGCACTGAGTTGAGTCTGCCTCAGGATATCCAGAAAACCTCCAGTAACACTATTGGCTCTATAGCCAATTAACATGTAAAGATTTACATGCTCTCTCTGTGCCTTAGTGTCCTCATTAGTAAAGTGGAAATAATAATATTACTCACAGGATTGCTATGAGGATTAAATGAGTTAATGTGGTTAAGCTCTTAGAAAAGTGCCTGGTGAATAGTAAAGTACTATTCAAGTTTTAGCAATTACTATCTTTATTCTGCCAAATTGGGCATTCATCATGTTAAAAGTACATTTGCACTAAGGATCAAAATAACAGTTATGAAACTGTATTTCATTACAATATGATGCATAGTACTGATGACCAATAGTGATTCAATAAAGTCTATGAATCCCGTGTGAATGTCTTAGAATAGTGTCTTTGATAGTGATAAAAATAAGAGGCATATTATTCTTTGTGAGGATTAACTTGCAATTATTAAATAGTAGAAAGAAAGAAATATTTTTTCATGAACGTAGTATCCTTTATCTGTTAACGATAATTGACTTTATAAATGTACCAACTTTGTTTAATTACTACGCTGGTGATGGTATTTAGTGTTGTGTGTAACTTTGCCACTCCTTGATGAAAACCTTGGGCAAAGTCCTCTCTATCTCAATGCCTACCCTATTCCAGAGAGACATTTTTCAGTGTGTATGGCAATATCAAGAGTCAAACAAAAACTGATTTCCTACACTAGGAACTGACAATCATCAGGGAGTAAAGATAGATGAAAAGAGTTACAAGGTAAGCTGTTGTATGTAAAGGATATACGGGTGCTGGAAGTAAATGATTCAGGCATTTAGAGGTTTCATAGAATACTTCTGCATGGGATTTTAAGGAGGGGCTAGAATATACGCTCAGTCTAGAAGGGCAGAGACAATGAATGTCTTTTAGATCCGAGTTTGGCTGTTTCAGTTACCTCCTGAAAAACAACAAACTAATCAGAAACTTTGTAATTTAACACAACCACAACCATTCCCTTGCTTATGGTCCAAGTGCATCAGGTATTTGGGGGCAACTTAACTTTGCTTCATGTGGTGTTGATTGGGGCAACACATGCAGCAAAAGTCAGCTGGATTATTATCTACGGTGTCAAGAAAGGCTGAGACTTCAATTGGTCTCTCTTTCTAGGACAGTAGCCAGGCTTCCTATGGAAGCTCAAGGCTCCAAGAGTGAAAGCAGAAACTGCCAGACCTCTTTAGAGATGGCCTCAAAAATGACACAGCACCACATCGACAACATTCTCTTGGTCAAAACAAGTTATAAGCCAGGCCAAAATCAAGGGGAGAGAAGATAGATTTCACCCAAAGGGAAGTATAGCAGGTGACTATAGAATTGCAGGAATTGAGGATAAGGGTCTTTACAGCCTGAAAACTACCATAGTAGTCGAAGAATACTGAAATTTTCCTTTTGATTTTAATAGACTCTGCTCATCACTTTGTGATATTTTCTTTATTACACTCATTTAAAATAAGCCAATCTAAGTGCTTCCTGCTATGATACTGATGGATGCAACAATTAGTACCTCTTAGAAGTGCTCCCAGAAAACAAACCTTCACAACGGGATTTGGGGATTGGATTGCTCATATATTTGAGGGATGCATACATAGCTTCCTTGCCAGGGTATACTGATAATCTGTGCCATGCAAATACAATTTCAAGGCCATCTTTTGGAGGCCATGGACAAGCAAATTATGAAAACTGTCCAATTTCAATCAGTCACAGGTAGTAGAGCATATATAGGAGTGGATTTTAGGGCATTGAGTCAGGAAGGATAAAACATAATTCTGTATTGGTTTGAATTTAGTGACATAGTTTCACAAACCTAAAATCTAAGATTTAATGTTATCTTTGCTGTGGTATCAGTACTAAATGAAGCCTTTAATGGCTTGTAGGTAATAAGGTGGAAATGCCAGAATTCAGAGCATGGAGAGTAGAAAATGTTATATTCAACTTGTTAAGGGATTTCTGTCCCATACCAATGGAAGAAATCAGAGGCTACTACTTAGGAAATATTAGGAAATGCTTTGGAGAGAGAGCTGTAAGCTCCCTTGAAATGTTCAGTGGTGGCTGTCTTTCTGGGCTAGGGACAACTGTGGGGATACTGTACTGAAACTGAATTTTCTTATCTCACTAAGAATAAGGAGGTAATAAAGAAATAAAAGCAGGTGATAGCCCTTAACCATCAAAGGTAAGGTAGGAAGAATTATCACCATAAGTCACATCCAGGAAGTGGTGGTCCGTGCTTGTGCCTGTGAGTATCAATAGTGTTAGCATAGACCATCAATCAGCTACTAATATGCTGCTCAACATATAATTGCAAAAATAATATTTACATCAAGTGGGCAAATCCCTAACTCAACTCACTATGGTGAGGATCCATGGCTTCTAACTCAGTACCCAGGTACAAACCATTTCACAGATTTAGAGTGCCTTGACCTGGGGGAAGCTGGATGGTTTTGAGAAAAAAAATGAACAAACAAATAAATAAACAAAACAAAAACATGGCCTCAGAGAACTACTGTGAATTTCTTCCAAGCTTGCCTAGGAATGACTTGCTGATATTTGCCAGGTGACCATACAGTGGAAAAAACAATGCTCATGCCTTCTGTAATTTGTAAGATTTGAGTCGTTTACCCAAAGTAATTTTCAGATACTCAACCTTCATCTTTCTAGGTTTAACACTTTAACCAATTAATTGCACAATGAAGTGTATAGATATATCCAAAGACTAAAAACATAGAATAATAAGTGAAGACTAATTTTTTAAAAATCTTAAATTAATAAATAATTAGCAAATCATCAGATCAGTCATGAATTTTGGCAGTTGATGGGCTATATTATAGAATAAAGCAAATGTTTTTGTGTTAGCCCTCTATTCAGCTGTTATAATCTGACAGAACCCACATCTACGGGACCGTGAAGTCCTGAGCTCTCCACATGGTACTTAGAAGGTCCTTATGATTTACTTTCCTCTTCTTGTCTTTTATGTTGTATAAATTAACCCTCTAATAAGTCACCTTTGAATAAATGTAATTACATAACCCAACAGGCTTAAAATAAATTTAATTTTCAATTAAAATAAAGGTATATGCTTTTGTCTTTATTCAGAACCTCTTACATCTAAGGGATTATGTCTCAGAATGTCATACTTCTAATGTAATTTCTTGGTCCTTAAGGCCAAACAAAATACATTGCATGTGTCAAATTGCACTGTTCAAAAGTTGTGTGCGCCAGCACTTGCATGCGTGTACTTGCAAACACACACACACACACACACACGCTTTATTCCTTAAGTATACTTTTGTCATGAGCCACAATTTTAATTAAAATAAAATTGTTTTCATCAGGATTGTCAGTTCTTTAGAAAATATTAATTATCTGGTAAATAGTCACTGAGCACATTATGAATTGTATTAAACTTCATGGTGAGGACATTTTCCTGTGAATACTTGCACTTCCTTCCTTTAAAATGTCATTTTATCTCAATAAGGAGCATTAGAACCTATAAAACAGTTAGCCTTTCCTGGGCTTAAAAGGATATTTTATTTGGATTAATACCAATTTCATAGAAATAGTGTCAATTGATGACATTTTTTAATTACTAGAGTTATGAAAACAAAATATAACCAGATACTTAACCATTGCTCCACGTAACTAAAGTTTTGTAATAAACTATAATGACTCAATCTAGAATTAGGTATTAGCTGTAGTTTAATTGCAACTTCATGCCCACTAATAATAGCAGAAGGAACATGAGTGAACTCCAAAATCTTTTCATAGGAAATAATATCCAAGAAAGCAAATATCAAAGGAAGAAAATGTGATCAAATGCTAGAGTTGGTATTTTGTTTTTGGAGCCTCTGACAGAAACTTTAAACATGGCCAGGAACTGGCCATTCGATCTCTTTCTTCTATAGGTCCAGACTCACATTTCTTTTAGTATAGAATCTGGCCCTAGGCTAATATAATCTTATTTTTCAAAATCACATGAACTTAGAACCAAAACAGAAAAATGTTCTTAGGCCATGAAGTGTGTGGAGAGTTTGCTAAAATGCACATTTTTAGAAACCGTGGGCAGGTGATAGGATTCATTTGATCTTAGCTGAGACCCAGAAATCATCATTTTTAAATTGTACCATCAGGAGCTTCTAAAATAGATGGTCCATGGATCATTTTTGATGAAATATTCCTCCAGACTAACAGTGTATTTGTTGACACCTATCATACTAAGGATAGTTACCTTTAGTATACAAGAAAGTGCCTGGTGCATACTTTCCTAATATGTGTAAATTTTGTTGAATGAAGTAATTAATTCACATCTAGCTTTAAAAAATTCCTATTTGTTACCAAGTTATTTAGATGATATAAACTCTAATAATTTTATGAAAACTGTTAAGCTAATCTCTAATGAAATTGTAAATGAGTATTATTTTTAACCACAAACATCATTTTGTGATTCTAAACGTAGCATTAAATTTTGGTTTGCTTGTATCTTAAAGTTTGAAAATATGGACACAGGCATTAAGTGATGGAGGGTTAAAAAAGATTTCAGCAAAGAATCTCAAGAATAGAGGCCAAATCAATAAAGCAATGCTTAGGAAAATTAGGAGGCTAATATTATATAAATTGGAAATATTTATGTCAACATTTTACAGCCAGAGATTTTTAAATGTCAAATATCTATTCAAATGTGTGATGAGACATTCAAGATTATGAATTTAATATTATTTGCTATTCTTCAAGTGTGCTGTTTTCCATCTTAATTATATTTCTTTCACTTAAGCTTGGAAAGTTTTAGCAATTAATTTATAACTAGAAAAAATAATCTGGTATTTGGGAGATTGAATTTTTATAGAAAAAAATACAAAAGGTGTTGTGGGAAACGATGCTCTGTTCTCCAAGTTCATCCATCTGGAATGCCCTTCACATTGCAATGGCTGAATAAAATTGGATTTGTGGCCACATGTACATAACCAAAACTTGAAAAGGACTCCTTGCCTGTATCATGTGACCTAAACACCTACTCAATCAAAAGGTTATTGTGGCTTTAAAGGAAAGCTATATATCCCATCTTCAACAAAACGGGCTTTAATCATAAGATTAAAAACATTTAGGTTGCAACTTCAGTACATAAACCAGACTAACTTGTGGGGAAAAAAAGAAGGAATTACAGAGCTAAATGAACACATTTGGTATTTATATATTTAAAAAAATGCTAATAGCACTTTTTTTGGTTATTTGTACAGTTAGTGGGGTAGGATAGCAATATCAGGCTGATAAATTATATCATTATAAACATTGTTTGTTAAAATATATTACAACATATGTATACTTTATATCTTTGGATGGATGAGTTTCTTACTCTGTTTTAAAATGATATGCTTTATACTTCAGTTATATCTGTTTTTCTTTCTAGTTAATAGCTTTAAAAAACATTCTTTCATCCCAATTATGGAATATACTTAGACAAGCACAGACTAACTCTATTATTTGTGTTGAAGGAAGTTGCATAACAAATTAATTTTGAATTAAGCAAGCCTCAACTTCCCAAATTTTGCATTATGTTTAACTAAAAATAAGAAAAAGAATCAGCACCAGGAATAGACCAAACACACTGTACCTGCTTCCAAACTTGCAAATCACAAATTAGAAATATTTTACACTATCCTTTTACTCAAAATGAAAGTTTTATTGATGTATTTTATCTTTTTCATTGGAATTCCTGAAGAAACTGTGACCTCTGCTGAATGTGGTCTTTGAATTCAAGCAGGGTCAGCCAGATTCACTCCCAGTAACCCAAGAGAAATTAGCACTTCAAATAAATAAAAGAAACTAACTTTCCACTTAAACTCACCTGTATGCACAGAAACAACTTTTCCAACCCGTCAAGCGGAAATTTCTATGATTGACGGGTATGTTACCCAGAACCTCAGTTATTTCAAAGACTTCTCATAACTTAAGGGACATCTAAAATTTTTACTGTGAAAGTCAGAATATCTGAATTCACCAATGGCTGGTCAATTCATTTATATGAAGGCTGTCCAAAAAGTATCCAACCATGTATTATAAAAAAATAAAGGCACGTATGGCTAAATATTTTTCAGACAGCACTCATATAATCATCTGGAGTGTTTATTCCACTGTTGAAAACAACAAAATGTGCAAATTATAAGAATAGAGCTAAACTATGGAATATATATAATTTATCATTCATTTAAAGGATAAACATCAAAAGCATTTTGGGTCAGAGGAAAACAAACTAAAAGTAAATATGAAAAGTCCTATTTAAATGGTTAATTTCACATTAATTATATAAAATCAGTTTACATGTAATTTCTTAAGATAGGGATGGTAGGATATTGAAAACGTGAAAAGCCTCTGCAGAAAATTATCTCCGATAACTGGTTGCTCATTAGAATAATCTGGCAAACCTCTAACGACATTCTATTTCCTCTAATTATATCTAAAGACTTTCTAAAGATGTTAATAGACACTTTATTGATATCTGGGTTTCACCTTCAGAGATTCTAATTTGACTAGTTCGAATGGCTTCATGAACTTAAAATGCTCCCAGGACAGATGATAGAAAGTTTCAGTTAGGCAAGAAGTTCTGGGGATCAAGTATGTAGTACAGTGACTACAATTAGTAATACTTGTATTGTATTGTAAGTGTTCTCACCTCAAAGAAACAAACAAAACACCAATAAAGAAATGGTAACTATGTGAGATGACGGATATGTTCATTAACTTAATTGTAGTAATCATTTTATAAGGTATACATATATCTAGACATTAAATTATATACCTTAAATATATACAATTTCTGTTTACCAATTTTACCTCTAAAGTTCAAAAAGAAATTACTTCCCAGGTGATTTTAATTTATACTCAGTATTGAGAACTGTATTTTTAGAATGAAGATCAAATAGGGCAAAGGAAATTCTAATATTCATTCCTTTTTGAACAATGCCACGTTTTTATTTAATGAAATTATCTTGCTTTGCTTTTGACTGGGAAGTTCTACAAAATGTATACTGGTTGCTTTTTTAAGTTTGAATATTGCTACTGTTATGTTAATTATAAAATTATTTTTTTGTTTACAAAGAAAGACAAAAAAATAATGAATCCCTAATAATTTTAGTTTACATATAAAGCAAGGTATTTTGCCCAATTTTTTTTTTTTTTTTTTTTTTTTGGTAGATCCCTGGCTGGGAATCAAACCCAGGCCGCAGTGTTGAGAGTGCCAAAGCCTAGCCACTACACCACCAGGGAACTCCCTATTTTACGCAATTTTTATATTTAGTTAATAAGTTTCTAACTTTGTGTGTGCTTTATTAACAATTTATCAAGAATAAAAATAGTAAACTAATAAGTGAAGTTGCAAATATAATAAATAAACAACAGTCAATCAAAACTATATTAACTGTGAAACACATTTGTAATGAGAAATGCTAGTTTCTCTTTTGAACTGAGCAGTTTTAAATATTTATATAGCCTAGTTTACTAAATAATAACAAAGTTTATACTTTATTCTGTACTATGAAATGCTATCAAGAGAGTGCAGTTTTAGATAACAGTTCTTGAAGCAAAAAAGGAAAATGTACTTTATAAGTTGTATATTTCTTTGCAATTGCATTTTCATTCCTAATAGTTGTATTCTGAATATGAAGACTGAGTGCCTATTGTTTGAATATATTCAGCTGAATATCTTATCATGGTATATTTTACATTGAAATATCTTGATAATTAAAGTTTAAATGGGTGATTTCTTAAATTCATTAAGTATGTTATCATTTTATGTACTTTTTAATTTACAACCTGAATTAGTTGCTTGTATAATGGTCATTAAGCAAAATAGAAAAAAATAGTAGTAATTATAAACAATATGAGTTGATGCAAGCATTTTTGTTAGCCCTGAAGCAGTTCTGATAGTTTTATTATCTTAATCAACTTAGTCAACTCTGTTTATTACTCTTTGGAGGTGGTAGTTTTGACCACATGCTGGGGTGTTAGTTCACTGCTGCCAAATTAAAAATGATAATTCTCATGTGTGAAATAACTGTATGGACTAATGACCAAATATCTTTATAATGTGAGCCGATGTTGCAGCAGGTGGCCAAACAATTATACACCATAACATAATATATCCCTAAAGTAAAAATAAATAAATGAATAAATAAAATAGACACTTGTGATACAAAGTAAAGGGATTAAGCGAATAAATAAATAAATAAATAAATATTTATATACACTGAAGACTTAATATTTTGTTGTGAATAGTAAAGCTAAGACCCCTATTCTAAATGTTTAATTTTACAGGTATTTGTAAAATATATATTCACTGTGCATACATGAGAAAAATATAAATGTGATTAAAGAACCAAAATTATTATCGCTCTTGACTTCATGAAATTGATAGTCATTTTTCAAGAGATTTACTTCTGCTTAGTGTACCACTGGGAAAGAAAATTCTGAAACTCAAGACTGATTATGTCAAATAAATTTCTGCAAATAGTGACTTGGGAGGTAGGCAAAATGTAGACCATAAAATGTCTTACGTTTAATACTTGACTTTGAAATTCTTGAAGGCAAAGATTAGTCACATAATCAGCTTGATATTATATAAAGAAAGTATTCTTGCAGCAAGATAGAGGATATATTTGAAAAAGACAGGTAAATTAATTAGGGATCATCTGTAATAATTCAGGTGAAGTTTTACTAGCCGTAGTATTGAATTAATAGCTGTAAATGGAACTCAGAGGCCAGGTTCAACTAATTTAAATGAATTAAATTATATGACTTTGTGACAAGTTAGAGAATGCATAAGGGTAAAAGAAAACTCTGGTGTAAACTCCCAGGTATTAGCTTGCAAATATAAACAAATGATGTCCCCTAAATGATCAAGTACTACAAAAGGAGAAACTATTATCGAGTATAAGAAATAAATGTAATTTAGAATCTTGCTTCTCAGAGATATAATAGCTCTAAAAACCAATAACCTTGGCATGACCTGGGAGTTTGTTAGAAGTACCCAATTTTAAGTTCCCTCAAGATCTGTTGAATAAAATTTTTATTAGAAACAATCCCTAGGTAGTCCAAAATCAATAAATGATTTAAAATAGAATAAATTTGAGCTACTTACATCACACAAGGGTAGATAGGTCACAAGGTAGGTGTACAAATCAGAAATATAAATATGAATACCAGTAGAGAGCACAGAATGGAAATATACATTTGAGGAACATCAAAAAAAAATAGATAGCTATAAAAGAAATTAAAATTTTCTGAAGAAATATAGCAAAGGAATAGGATTTGGAGAACATCAACATTCAAAGAGATATTAAATGAAGGGGCAATGTAGCAGACAAAGAACAAAGAGTCTTTCAAAGAAAATGGGGATTAAAATAATGTCATACATTGTTATTCTGGAAGTCCCCTGGTGGTGTAGTGGCTAGGCTTCGGCACTCTCAATGCTGTGACCTGGGTTTGATTCCCAGCCAGGGAACCACTCAAATGATAACAAACAAACAAACAAACAAATAAATAAATAAATAAATAAAATAATGTCATACAGTTCATTGCAAAGGTAACATATGGGCTAGAATATTAATTAAACTAATCTTTTCATTAAGAGGCAGTCTTAAAAGGCCACTGGATTTAACAAATAGTTACTATTTCACAATTTAGTCACTTTCAGTGGAATTATAAAGTCAGAAGACAACAGATTACAATAGATCAAGTGTTTGGCACATGAGGAAGAGAATAAAAATAATTATTTGTTTCCAAAAGAAGAGAAATAAGATGGTGCTTAGGATGTAGCAGGCAGTTGGTAAAATTGCTCCCCCACTCCCATACAAGGTCCCAATCCTGGCGTGATGCCTTCTTCTTGAGAGGAAGCTAGCTTTCTCCACTGGCTTTTAGTGAATAGAATTTGGCTGAAGGAATAGTATGTTGATTATGAGATAACATTACAAAGAGATGGTGGCTTCTGTTTTAGACACCTGTCATGCCGCTTTGCTCTTTTATGTCATGCCAATCCACTTGCAATTTTATAAGCTATTAGTCAAGTGGTTGAGCTTAGAAGCAGAATCTAACCCAGAGAACCCTGAAGATACATGCAGCACCAGCCTGTAGCTTAACTTCAGACTCTTGAAAGACCAGAGAAAGAACCACCCAGCTAAGATGCACCCAGATTTGTGAACAACAGAAATTATGAGTTAACAGAAGTTTTGTTTGTTTGTTTTTTAAGAAAGTTAAGATCAGCACTGTGATGAACATTCATGGTGGTCAAATCATGGCAACAACCAAAGTGCTCTTCAACAGACGACTGGATAAAGAAGCTGTGGTACTATACACAATGGACTACTACTCAGCTATAAGAAAAGATGAAACACTACCATTTGCAACAACATGGACCTTGGGTCCATGGATGGACCTTGAGATCATCATGCTAAGCAAAATAAACCAGACAGAAAAACACCAAGAACCATATGACTTCACTAATATGTGGAACATAAAACAAAAAGTAACAAAGAAACAAAAATTCAAGGACACAATCAGTAGTTTAATGGTTACCCGAGGGCAAGCAGAGAATGGTGGGGGAGGGAAGTGGGGTAGAAAAGGAGGGAGAGGGAGTCAAATACATGGTGACGGAAAGAAAACTTTCTCTGTGTGGTGAACACATAATGCATCACATAGACGATGCACTGTAGAATTGTAAACTGGAACCTATGTAATTTTTGCTAAACAATGTCACCCCAATAAGTTTATCAATTAAAAAAAAAGAAAAAAGAAAGTAAGATCAAGGATATTTTTTATGTAGCAATAGATAACTAAAACAGATTTTAATACCTAAAAGCAGGATGTTCCTCTAACCTCTGTGTAGATATCTCGTTGAAACAAGAAAATGGACATTGAAAAGAGTGATTATGAATGCTTAAAGCTCATAAACACCTTGTTCACAGAGGTTGGAACTTTGATAAGCCTGTAAATGAGTGAGGCAAATATTATAGAAAACTGAAGGAAAAGCAATCATCATGTAGAGGGAGATAATTAATAGACATTTGTTACCTGCAATTATGCAGAAAGCAAACTATGTGCCTATTTATCTATTCTAGGTAATCTACCTATGGAGATTTCAAAACACAGTGTTGAAGGTACTGCCTCATTTATCCTTGCTATTTAGAGTAAAATGTGCAAAATAAAAATAAATAATTTGAGGAAAGAACTAATTTTAAAAGAAGCCAGAACTTGAAGGTTTTGAAAAAAAATAAGTGTTAAAATTCTTGCTAAAATTAGCAGAAGGCTTCAGCAAAGATCAAATTCCAGGCACTAGCAAGAATATATGGTATGAAGCTAAAGCTGAAGGTGTGACTGTGAAATCTTTTATTAAGACTTCAGAAAGATCAAAAGTGGTGCCTCAGAATTCTGTTCAGTCACATAAAAAGCCTTTTAAAGAGATTAAGGGTGTGCTACATAAATCTTGTAAATCAAATACCAGGGTCTCTATGAAGTATAAGGGGTTACCCTTCAACCTTCTCAACAGGAGTCAAAGGTAGAGATAATCTTACATCCAAGGGAGTTGTCTAATAAAGCAAACCCCTGAAAATGTGTAAAACACCCACAAAGTTCTTTAAACACACACATGTGTATGCATACACACACACACACACACACACACACACACAGAGAACTATTAGTAGATTGAACTTAAAAAGAGACATTCGGGACCCTCAAACTTCTACAATTGGAAAGCAGGCTGTGAATGCTCCTCAGTGGCACATGCATCCCTTTTATAGAGAAGGAAAAATGGCTCTGAGAGCAGAACCAAGAGCACAGAGGGCAGAGTCGGCTCCGGGGTGGGTCTTCACACTGTCCAGCTATCAGATAAATAGAGCCTTCCTACGCAAGGGTGGCAACCTCTTGAGAAACTGAGAAAGAAGCTCCTTGCCAAGTCACATTGGAATTCTGACCCATGATTTATTTTCTTCTTCTTTTTTTTTTTTTTGCTTTAGACAAAAACATGAAATTAAATGCATTAGGAAATTATCACTTTTTTACAAACGATCAGTGCTATTTAATATACTCTAGTATATATCAAATGTTCAGAGTTACAAGGTACTCACCATGATTCTATTTTCCAGTGTGAAAGATGACTTACAGTTCTTTAATATCCTCCCTGTCACACACATATATACAATGTTCAATGTGTATATTCCGTTTGGCTTCACTATTTCAAGCTTTGGTATTCTTTCATAATTATTTTTAATGCCACTTTAAATGCCTATAGCAAAGCAACATCTGTTTACTATACTTATTTTAAACTTTATATGGATAGTTAAAAAATTGAATCTGCATAAGATATTCTCAGTTATGGTAACATTGAGCATGCAAGACAGGGGTGTTCAGCTGCTAACATTTCTACACAAACGTGGGAATGGACGCCCGAGGCAATGTGAATAGCAGCTCTTCAGACTTCAAAGGCTCTGTGAAGGATTCTTGCTCTGCTCTTCCCATCATGAATTGGCCTATGCTTGGGGAGCAATTAAAATTAAATAGCCTCTGAACAGCAAAAAGTGAAATGCTCTGGTTCTGAGTATGAACATCCTCTATCACAGTAGTGGCAAAGGAGTGTTAAGAAAGAGCAAAAAACAGAACACAGAGGAGGAACATGACATTTTGTAGTCAAAAAATGTGTTTGCCAGGCATCATTTCATTGTATATTTTTTCATGTTTCCTACTCTTGCAGATTAAATAAATGTGTGTGCGGTATCCTTGTATGTATATAGGCTTACACAGACACAATCATTAGTGCACTATTACAATATTGATATATTTTTGGAAATGAATCTTTTAAGCATGTTATATAGTTCATATACTTCCTAACTTCAGCACTGTAAATATATCCTCTAAAATAAGTCACAAAATTATAAGATGCCTGTTGACAGTGTAATAAATTCTCACTTTTCTAAGATTACCTATATACATTAGCATGCTGGTTAACATGCTTTTTATTCCTCAAATCTTGTTTTCATATTATTCTAAATTATTATACAATTTTAGTTTTATTGGTCTTAAGTTCAGGTATAGGGAAAAGTCAATCTGAAATCCAGAATTAGCTATTTACATTCAGAACTCAACACACACACACACACACACACACACACACACACACGCACACTCTTACTATCCATGTGATGATTGACAGTCTCCACTACCATGACTTTCCCATTCCACTCTTTTCTTATATATGACATTACTATTTTAGGGACCGCTGTACCAGGATGAACCTAACTTAATTGGTAATTTAAGAAACTCCTGATAACATTTAAAACTATTTAATTTTTTCAATAGAAAACAATGAATGTTTACTCACCAATATACTCCAAAATCCTTGCACTAACCCTCCTACATCCACCTACCTCAATCTATTATATCATGTTCCTTATCCAATACTAGTCAAGCCTTTGGACTGAAAGACCCAGTTTAAGCCAGACCACCAAATATGATAAATATACAGACTCTGCACTTGCAACTCTAAGGTTCTACTAAGCCTCTGTCATAGTAATGCTCCCTTCTCCACAGTTAAGTAAAAACTTAGCTCTGTCCTATCAAGAGTTGGAGACAGTGACATTCTCATGGAGCCATCACTCAGCATCCAAGTGGCTGATGACTATTTAGATAAATTAAAGGCAAAGGGAATTGAGAGGGGCTGGGGCAAGAGATAGGCCCCTAAGTTCATTTAAGAGAATGTTGATGTGATGATCAACCCAACAAACATACATGAGATCTATTCCATAACTTTCACACACCAATGAAGTATTTATATGGCATCGTCTACAGTGATGTAGCTTAAATTTTCTCTAAGATGCCATAGATTTTACAATGCTTTCATGTTTTGTCCAAAAGGTTTCTTGCATTCTCTGAACTACAACCCATCCCAACACACATTTAAAACCAGAAAGATGGAGGAGAAGGAGAAGGAGGAGGAGGGACAGGAAAAGAAGGAAACGGAGAAGCAATAATTAATATTAAAAAGAACGTATACCTGATTGTCTATATTAGAAAATGGAAAGTATTACAATAAAGGAGTGTGGAAACCTAAGCTTTGAACAGTAAATTAGAACAAATTGAAAGTCGGAGAAAATCTCCAGAAACCAGAAACTTTTTTTTTTTTTTTTGATTAGCTTTTTATTTATTTATTTTATTTTATTTTATTTTATTTTTTTTTAATTCATTTTTATTGTTAGACTTATTGGGGTGACATCTGTTAGCAAGGATTACGTAGGTTTCAGGCATACAATTCCACAGTGCATTGTCAACTTGCTGTATAATAAGTTCACCACCTAATGTGACCCCTCTTTCCATCCCCTTATATTTAGCTTCCCCCCCTCCTCTCCCACCCCCTCCCCTTTCTCCCCTCCCTAACCCGCTCATCCCCAAATAAACATTAAACTATCGATTGTGTCCATGGGTTATTTGTTTGTTCAGTTCTTTTTTTCTTTGCTTTCAGTTTTATATTCCGCATATGAGTGAAATCATGCAGTTCTTTGTTTTTTCTGTCTGGCTTATTTCACTTAGCATGATGATCTCCAGGTTCATCCATTTTGTTGCA
>PVJL010003867.1:0-126394 GCA_004026885.1 Lyroderma lyra | reverse complement strand
ACTTTTTTTGAACATTTCTGGGAATCACTGTTATCAGAAGAAAGTAAAATTATTAGTTAAAGTAAAGTATTAAACTGTTTTCATATAAAGTAATTACAACTTGTTATATATAATTTTATTATTTTTATGCTATCCCCTTTGTCACAGTATTGCTTTTATTTAGATTTCTTCCCTCTGTACCTTGCTGTATTTTTCTGTTTTCCCTTTTTTGTATCTCTGGGAAAGGGAGTGCATTTTGATAGAACTGGAATTAAATTGTGGAAATTCAATGAGTTGGTGTAAAATGATCAATAATCTATCTGACAAATAATAATCATTCAATAAATGGGGGTTGATGTTACAGGTTGTTTTGCATTTGTTTATTTGTAAGCAGGATTTTTAAAATAATAAAAAAATCTTTTAAGAACCTTCCTTTGTGCCTTAAAAGCCACAGAAATATATAATAAAAAACTCAGTAATTATCCCACATTCTAGTATAAACACTCATTTACATTTTTGTTTTCTCTTCTCTTTGTACTCCATCTTTCCAAATGTATATTTGCATGTATATACATGAGTCTAAAATTTAAATACATTGAGTAGATTTCTGTATTCTGTCATAGTTCATATCATGTTATTTCTTAAAATTTTTCATGATCTTAATATTTTTACAAAAGCATCAACTTACTGCTTACATAGTTTATGAATGTTTATTTAGAAACTGCTTGTACAAATATGAGTCCAGAAAGTATCCAGACATGTAGTCTGAAAAATGGAAGCATTATGGCTGGAATTTTTCTAAACAGCCCTCATTTACTGATATCATATTCATCTTGACATATGCTATATTTTTCACTTTATTGAATGTTACAGAATTAGTAAAAAGCACCATAACCCTACTAAATGACTTCCTTTATTCCAAACTTCTTGCATAGTACACTTTTTTTAGCAAAATGTTATCTTATGGAATCTGAATTCAGATTACCAGGGCTTAAATATGTCCATTATTAGCTATTTTACTTTAAATTCTTAATATCTCTGTTGCTCACATTTTATCTGGAAAGTAGAAAAAAACACAGAAATTAAGTAATATAATTCATTCAACGTGTTTATTAAATCACATAATAAAGGCTCAATAAAATTCTTCAATATGCCTGAAGTAATTTCTTCATATATATTTTCAAAATCAAATAAATAAATAAATAATTTAACAAGACAAAAATTGCAATGCAACTTTGAAATGTATTCTTTGGTTAATAAAGTCATTTAATTTGGAATCAAACATATTTAACATTTTTTGTATTTATTTATCAGCAGTCTTTCTGAAAATTTACACATGTCCATTGCTAAACACCCTCATTTGTAATAGTTGTTCTCTAAATTTTTTGGCAGCTTAGCTATGACACCTTATTTTAAAATGTCATTTTCTCTTTCTGACCATTGCCTCATGCTTTCTCTGTGTTACATAGTATCAATGAATATAACCAATTATTACCAAGAACATATTTAAAATTCAACTTTGATTTCTAGTTCATAAATTTAGTCATTAGTCACTATAAGTAGAAATGTCTGTGAAATAGTTTCATTCATTGTATTTACAAAATAATCTCGAGTTAATCAGAGAAAAGTATTAAACACACAAACGCACAAACACACACACACAATCAGAGTTATTGAAATTCTCATCGGATAGAGATGCAGACAAACATGAATAATGCAAAGACACTTATCTCTGGAGCAAAACGAGCATCAAAAGATGTGAAGTCAGTTACCCCTAAGGAACAATGAAACCGTAGGTAGCCTGAAATATTTAAATTAAATTGCATTCTAATATGCAGTATACTCCCTGTGAGAAATAACTGAAAAAAAATTAGTTTTTTTCGTCCTCTAGGATATCATTTATTATGTACTTGAATTAAACAAAAAACTTATTTATGGGATTACAAGTATGTATCTGTACATGCATATAAGTGTGGATGTTTTAGTTGTAACAAATTAGCACAAATTTAATGATTTCAAGAAACTGTGTATTTATTATCTCATTGTTAGGTAGGTCAAAAGTACAGTAGTAACCTTAATTCTGCCTACAAGTCTGTTTTGCCATGAAGATAAACATTTACATCAAGCTGTGGAGGTCATGGAAACCAAAACTCTACCTACACAGTGGAAGAATCTTAATCTTTTACATACATATTCAAAACGTATTTTATAAAGAGTATTGTATGATAGGAAACATGCTAAGGATTTTACCCTAAATTATTTGATTCAATCCTCACAATGTAGTTGATAAATATTATTACAGACATTTCATAGATGAGGATGCATCTATTCAAAATGACTAATTACCATGTCCAATAGCACAAAATAAAGTTAGGATCAGTCAGAATTCAAACCCACAGCTCCCTAACTCTAAGGCTCAGACTTCTAACTGCTCTTCTTTTTATTAATGTTACAATAAACAAGCACTAACATGCAGTTAGCTCAGGTTTCCATATGAAGTAATGAATCAATTGTTAATTTTTGAATATGTTAGTAGATTTACTAATTATCTTATATGTCATGATTACACACACATATACATGCATGATTTGTTGCCTAAAGTTTTTATTTAAAAAAAATAGTTTATTTTCAAAACAGGTAAATTCACCAATAAATTATAATTAAATGTAAATTTTAATACCTTTACAAAGCTTTTAAGAGTTCATCTTCAACTTTATTTCTAGTTAAGTATAAAATTCAAAGAATCATTATGGTTTTGTATTTTTTAAAATTTATGTTCTGATTCTCTCTACCTCTCTACCTCTGTTTTTGTGTCTGTCTTTTAAATGTGCTGCTGAAGCGAGCACAGTACCTGTCTTGTATCAGCACATTAAAACACAAATTTATTGGAAAAAATAGTAAACTTATGAGACTGATGAAAGGTGCTCTTCAAATTCTTGGTTCATGCAATTGTATAGCGGGTGCCGATATATATATACACACACACAAATATATATTTATATATTTATATATATAGTGTGTGTATATATATAGTGTGTGTGTGTGTGTGTGTATACACATACACAAATTTTAAGAAAAGAAAAAACTGTATTAAAATGGTAATACTCAATACACACTAATAACAAAAGATGGAAACAAGTCACATGTGACTTCTGCAATGACAAGAGGTGCTGAGAGTGGTCACCATCAGCGCCCAGACACTTCTGATCACGGCGAACTACTGCTTGAGCAATGCTGACCGAAGTGCCCACTTGTATACTGCACTTGCTGTTTCAATTTCTTACCGAAGTACTGGCAGTGTATCCATTGTTTTATGGCACACCACGTCCTTTATGGTCCCTTATAGGTAGAAGTCAAGGGGTATTAAGTCAGGAGAACCTGAGGGAAACTCCAACAAGGTTCTTGAATTTCACATACCACTTCAAAATGGTCTCGTGCTCTTCCAACGGCCACCGTACTTTCTCCATTTTCTTTAACTGTCTTGTCTATGGCATGGTGACACTAGCATTCATTAGATTAATGCCATCTTTAGAGCAAACATCATACTACGTATTGCTACTGTAATTCAATTCAGTTTCAAAAAGTAATATATAACATCTCTTAAAATGTGTATACAGGTTTTTGGCACGCTGACATATCTTTTTTATGTCACCAGGAGCAAATTATTTTTTTAATTGTCTACTACTGCCTATGTGTTTTAGATAGTACTCATTCAGATCATAGAAACTTGTGTTCGGGCAAAGGGAAAAAAGGCCTTTAAATAATTTATTCTCCAATAAATTATCATGTTGTTTGTCTCATTTGATTTTACTCACTTTTATCTTTGAAAGTAGCTGGACACATCCTCCTTCAAGCTTGTCTATCTTTTGCCCTACTCTTGAAATATGTAGTTCTCTTAGGCTGTCAGTAACACCTCTGTGCCCTTTCAAACTACATAGCAGACCCTACAAGCTCACATATCTATAAACACAGTCAATGTCTGTCATTTTCGTTACTCAGAAGACAATGATATTGCTCAAGGGAGTCAGTCACATTGCTACTCCTTGATGTTTATCTCTCTGGAAGTAAGCCACACACAGAGAAGACATATTGGATTCCATTTGCTTGTCAGACTTGTCATATCTTTTTCCTCTGGCTGTATATTTTGTGATTATGTTTTCATCATTTTCAGCTGATTATATTACTGACAGTCCTTTCTAAAGTGACAGTTTTTGTTTGAGATTAATTTTGACCATGGATCTGAGTTCGGGATAAGTGGTGATAATTTGGAGGAGAGTGCTATTCTATTCATGATACACAATTTTCTTATATGTCGGAAGTCCATTGCATTGTTCAAAATGACCCAAATTATACATTTTTTGTTTATGCTGAGAGTTACAAAATTATGCATGTAATTCTAGGTTAGAGAGATTTTATGAATGTGTTCTCCAATAAATTTTGATATTACACAATGAACTTTTGGTTGCCTTGTTCTAAAGTGTATGATAGAGTACAATAAAAGAGACAGCTATAAGAAAAATCAGATGGCTGAACTTGGAATTTCCATCCTATATGGTTATAATACTAAACACTCCAGATAAACTAATTCTCATAAATTCCAGCAACATTTAAAGGGGAGAGGTCAGAGCTTTCTAGTCAGGAGCCTCCAAGAGTGAAATCATTTTTAGTTGATTAAGAACTGACTGAATAAAACAAGTGTGTTTTTATCATGACGTGTGATTTTTAAATATGGTGCTGAATATTTGTGTTGTTACTTTAGAGGAATTTTTATCATCTACATGAATCCTAAAAATATTGTGTTTAAAGAGAATAGCAGAAGAAAAATCCATTTTGTGTGTCAATAAGTTCTTATAATTATTTCCCTGACATAATACTCATGTTTGCCTTTTTCATTTACTTATTTACTTACTTTTTTGCTTCTTTGCTTTTTGGCCCTCTTTCTCAAATTGAAGGCGTATTAAGCAGTAGTGTGCTGTGTAGAAAGACAGTGCATTAACATGTTCTTTGCCTTACTGTTAGATCTCTTTCCTTAATTGATACTTTTTTTACTTCTTACAATGTAAAACTACTTCAGTACTCCTTTCCACTATTATGTGCAAACCTGAGGCCTTAAAATTCTGCACTTTATTTCCTTTCAGTCTTTTCTAGCAAAGTGGATAATTGCTATCTGAGTTGATCCATTTCAGGTAATAACTTGCTATAAACAGTGAAGAGCCAATGATACACCCCAATATGCTGGATGCATAACCACTCCCCTAAAGAACAGATTAAGTAGGTACTGGCTCTGAGTTCCAAGTGAGTGGAGGCAACAGGGCTACATGATCTGAGCTAGGGCCAGCTGGTTCCTTGCTGCTGGCCTCCTAGCTACCTATCCATTAGAACTCCCCTTCAGATTACCAGTTTGTATATTAGCTTGTGTAGCTCTAGTTACTGCAGTAAAGAAAGTATCAATAAAAGTTCATTTGTTTCTGATGTTCCTGGACAGTAGTTGCTTTCATTCCATGTGATGACTGGGGGAAACAGAACTCCCTTGTGTTATGGCTTCTCCATAACTGTCATCATAATCAGTCTGCCGAGAAGAGGAGAAGAGAACAAGGTGAAAGCGTACACACACATTAAGTGCCTTGACCTTGAAATATTTCATTTCACATCATCTCACATCTTGTTGGAAATAATTCAGTGTATGACCCATCCATATATAGGGGCTGAGAAATGCAGGCTCTGGCTGGGCAGTTGTTTCATGGTACTAACACTATTAATACACTAAGGATGGAGTAACAAAATGCTAATAAGTATGTAATTCTGTCTCAGTCATAAGTGTGGGGAGATGAAGGTGTGAAGGAAGTGTTGTATTTTGTCTCAGATGGGGAATAATTGTGACCATTCTATATACGCTTTTTGAAAGAAAAACTAAATGAAAAGGTATTTTATGCAAAAACCCCAAAAGTATTAAGCAAGGGAAATAAGTTTACCAATATTATGGTGTTGCTCTGACAATTAAATGGGCTGATAATGCAATTTTATATATAAGCTGTAAGTCTCTGCTATGATTCCTTTTTTATGACTATCAATAACAGTTACAGCTTTAGCACATATGTGTGTAACTTAAGAGAATGACCATAACTACATCCTGAATATTGTTATATAATAATATGAGGTCAAACCATATGAAATTGTCACTCTTAAAGGTAAAAAATAAAAAAGGTTTGAATATCAACAAATACTCGTTAGAGAAAAAAAATGTCATAAGGCAGAACATTTTGGGTCCATGGCCTTCATGCTTTTCTTTCTTTCTTTCTTTCTTTTTTTTTGTTACCACTGTAAATGTGTAAATGAATTACTTTATAGAGTAAAATGAACCTTGCAGATAAAATTAAAGTTACTAATCATGTGACTTTAAAAATGGAAAGATTGTCTGAGATTGTCTGTGGTCCAATATGGGCACTTAAAATCAGAACAGGAAGGCACAAGTGTCAGTGAGAGAGAGATGGCAAAAAAGAAAGTGTAAGACAGAAGGATGAGAACTGAACTCTATTTTTCTGGCTTAAAAGACAAAGGGAGCTACGCATGAGAGAAGGCAGATGGCCTCTAGAAGCTGAGAACAATGCTTGTGAAACAGACTGCAAGGAAACTGGGACGTCAGTCATATACCACAATGAACTGAATTCTGCCAACAACCTGCTTGAGCAGGGAAGTAGATTCTAGAGCCTCCTGGAAGGAACTCACCTCTGCTGACATGTTGATTGTAGCCCAGTAAAACACATGTCAAACTTCTGCCCTTTAAGATGTGAGACTAGACTATAGATGTGTGTTGTTTTAAGTCGCTAAGTTTGTGGTAATTTTTAGTACAGTAATAGAAAACTAATACATTAACCTTTACAATATATTCTGAGACTAATCACTTATCTCATCATTTCCCTTATTACAGTCATGTAGCACTTCTTGCTTGCACTGTCACCCAGTCAAAACTATTTTCTGAAAGGTAGGCTGGATAATCACTTCAAAAATACGAATCACGTAGTGTCATCGTTTTGCCTTGCCCTCCAATGGCTTTCCATCATAGTTTTACTTAACTCCAAAATTGGTTTTGTCATCTATAAAGTTTTAATATTTTCTACCAACTAAACTCTTTCTGCAAGGAGATTCTAACACAATAAGCTTCTTCCTGCTTCTCAAGCACACCAAACGTCTCTATCTCAAGAAATTTTCATGTTTTTCCTTTGACTGCTGAGTTCTCTCTCCAAAGTTGTCATGTTTTCTCTCTCTATATGTATATATTTATCCAGGTCTCTGTTCAAATGTTACCTGTTCAAAGTTGCCTTTCACATTATTGGCATGCAGTAACAACATCTCTTTACTATTATTCTGTACTGATTCATCCTGCTTTATTTTTCTTTATAATGCTTATCACTACTCAGTATTATTTTGTTTATTTATTTATCATTTTTTAATTAACACGAGAGTAAAACTTTTGTTTATTCCATGCAGCAGTATATCCATGAAGACTATAAATATTTCTGAAAATATCATATGGGAAAAATTAAATACGTGAGAAAACAATGCTGGTTTGTGAAAATACAATTTAGGTGTTTTGGGTGAAAGATACTATATCATATTCACCTAAGAGCACAGAAAAGTCATTTGACTAATTATTGATCAGATCGTAAGATATTATACTTAAATCTTGAGAACAACAGAACTATTAGAAACACTCATTCCCAGATATCACTAGTTAAATCTTTTTTAGTTATAAGCATCTAGATTTACATTTTGAGTGTTGAGTCTTTTTCTCTGATCACACCATGCTGTCCCTTTTATGATCTTATTTACAACCCATTTGTCATTGGTTCTCAAAGCTGTATTTCTTTTTCTTGATCCACATCATGGTACCCAAGTTTTCACTACCAGTGTTTAGTATACCACGGGCAAAAACATTGCTTCCTATGTCATGATGGAAAGTAGTCAAAAGAAAGTTGACATTAACTCAATATTCTCCTCAACACTCGCACCACAAAAATGGCTACTTATGTTCCCTACCTTAATGAACGGCCCCAAATCTATTTAGAATCCAGCTATAAACTAAGCATCATCCTTCTGTGCTCCAGTGCTCACCCTGACCCACACCAGCACCCGATCAATCATGGGCATCTATGCAATCCAACTATTATTATCTCTCAAACCTGTCTCCTTATTTCAACTGCTACCAGTTTTGTGCCAACTTCCATCATTTTTCACAGGTTATGGCAACTACCTTTATTCAAAACATAACCCTACGCCATTCACCCCAAGCAGGGAGCATGATATTCTAAGAGTGAAGCCAATCTGTCTTATCTTCAATTTATTTATAGCCTCCCCATGCCTTACCATGTATGTGTCTAAAGCTACCCTAAAACTTGTTGACTTAATATAAGAACCATGTTACATCCTCACATATGATTAGTCATTTACACTGGGATTCTCTGGATTGTTCTTTTGTTGGTCTCTTCTAGCCATGCATCTGGCTATAGTTGTCTGGTGACTTTGGTGAAAATGTATGATTTAAGATGGTCTCAGTCACATATCTGGGACTTAGTTTTAACTGTTAGCTAGAGTTCCCTGTGTAGTAGCCCATTAGCTTCCAGATAGATGATTAAGTCTTTTTATTTTTACATGGAAACCTCAGAACATGAAAGGGAGAACAAAAACTTCAAAGGTTCTTGAAGTTCAGGCTTGGCAGTCACACTAAATCACCTCTACCATATATATTGATCAGAGCCACAAAGCCAGCCTACATTCAGGCAGAGGTAAAATAAATGTCACTTTCTCATGGGATGTATGGCAAAGTCACACTGAGAAGCGTCATGCAAACAGAGTGGGAAGATTTTTTTCTTTGCCATCTTTGCAACAATCTTCCACAAAATAAAATTTTAAAACATTACACTGAAGGCACTTAAACCTCCACCTCCCACCACTCCCCATTGCATAATTTACTCCATTAATTTGCTGCTAGCAACAAGAACTGCTAGCACTCTAGTCAAAGAATGCTCTCTTACAACTCTGAGGTATAATCTCAGCACATTATTGCCACATTTTCCCTTTGAAAGGTATCTTCTCCAACAAACTTAACTTGTTTGATTTTTAGAATATATAACTTGCTAATTCACACTTGCATAATTGAACAAACAGCTGGTATTGGTAAGACTCAGGGCTAGACAATTATTATCTGGATTCAACTAGCTTACCCCCCATCTTTTTCTAAAACTCGAATAATTTACTTCTTTCAGAAACCATTCCTTAATGTGCTTTCCCCCTAATATTTGGTTCAGTGTTTCTCATAGTTACTCATATTCCAAACAGCATTTTGCACATTGAATGGTATTTAATTTGTTTAATGTCTGCCTTTTCCTTAAGATTTTAAATTCCTTAAGGGGAACCATGGTCTTACAAGAGAATCTAGCATTATACCAGGGACATACAATAAGTTTAATCAATATATTTGTCAAATTAAACTCAAAGCATAGTCAAACTGAAAAACCATCACTTAGCTCTATGATAACATCTGTCAAGTTTTTAAAGTAATATATACAGAAAAATAAAATTTCTCTGAAGAACTTAGTACCCTGTTAGTGTAAGATCTAACTCTAACATACACAGAGTTAACAGTCTTACTGGCCACTCTTGGTTGAATACATATGCTAGCAATTATTTGATCACTGTTTCTAATATACAACAAAGAATCTTCAATTGTGATTTTTAGACAATCAAGTGTTCTATAAACTAAATCTTGAACATTTTAATCTGTAATAAACATTTCCTTTAATTTTGCCATCATACCCTCAATAAAAATGTCGATAATGGCATCTGCAACTTTGGTATTTTATAATTTAAAAAATGGCTGTTAGTTACTTTTTAATACTTATTCCTTTTTTTGTCATTCTTTGTCATCACTATAGTTTCAGTGTCTATGATCCTTAACTTTGATTAAAAGGTAAGATTTTTTTTTAATAAAATTAATTTAGAAGGACACATTTGATGGCACCTTTAATTTTTTTTTTTTTAGAGGTGAAACAAAGAGATAGTTTATTGAAGAGAAAGTACACTCCAAAGAAGTAGGATTGGGCTTGAGCAGGAGCCTAAAAAATTTAAAAGCTACACTTTTATAAACAACTAATTTTGGAAAAATTATGGAATTTTTTCCATAGAAATATTTGTCAGAGTTTATATTTGTTTTTTTTCAGCTGCTAATTTTAATTTGTTTTATACTTCAACACTTTCAGCCAGCAACTGTTCTGATTAGCTCATTCTTGCATTGCTTGTTAAAAGATTTTATGATCATATGTACACTGAGTTGTTTGTAAAAGAGTGTTTGTTGTAACACTGTTCATAATAGAAATGAAAACATTCTAAATCTTTGCTAATAGAAAATTGATTAAATAAATGATTATACATGAACATTGTAAATTACTATGTAGATAGTTTAAACTATTTTAAGTTTCATTGCTAACATGCACAGGCACACCATGAGGTAAAAAGAAGACAGAACTAAGTGTGGAGTGTGATTTTCAATTACATTACAAGGCTAAACATGCATAAACACATAAATTTTAGGTAAGTTCATAATAAAGGTATAGAACAAAAATAAACAAAATTCTTCTCCACTCTAGATAAAAAGAATGAGGTCATTCTATAAAGAGTAAACTTTGTACTTTAATTTATATTTTCAAGTATTATTGTAATCTTTTCTAATAACAACAGTATAAGTGACAATAATAGCTAACATTTATGTGTAGCTTACTAAATGACAAGCTTTTCCAAATTCTAAATATCAACTCATTTAATTTTCATAAAAAAGCCCATGTGACATCTACTAATATCCCCTCTTAATAGATAAAGAAACTGAGACACAGAAAAGTTGAATAACTCATCTGATGTCCAAAAAGTTTGTGTTTCAAGAAGGATGTAAACCCAAGAGATATTGTTCTGAGTTTGCTTAATTAGTATAATACAATTCACATAGTACAAGTGTCAGTTGAACGCTTTACAAAAATTTCAGGAAGTCAACATTAATCTTACCATCATATAATATTGTAGTTTTAAAAAATAATACAATATACATTGTGTTATACTTATATAATTATTGTTGTCTTGCTTTTTAAAAAATATATATTTTGTGCACATTCTTGACAATAGTATTTAATTGTAATTATTTCATTATGATCTTTTTGTTTCTGTTAGCCAACCTACTACTTACACAAATAATTTTCTATGTAAAAATAAAAGTCACTGCTGTCTAGTTTAATAGTACTTTTTCATCAGAATTATAATATTTAGATTTAATTACCACAAGAATCTTCATTGCCTTTGAAACATCTACTTCAAATACTACTTTCATCATATCCCATATTCGATTCTTTAATAACATAAAATCCATACAGATTGCTCTAAGATTTTAACATTTTTCTGTAATTCCCTCAACCTTACCTCTTAATTTTTGTTACCCCATTGTAGACTTTGTGCGCCAGCCAGACTCACTTGTGATTTTACCTACGTATCACTTGCTCATTGCCATCTGTAACTAATTCAACACATGGTATTTATGAGACAGTGCTAGACATCATTGTGTATATAATTTATACCCACTTGATATTCTTCTGACTTCTTCTTTAAGACTCAGCTCCCTTTCAAATGTCTCCAAGATTTTTTTATAAATCAGATGTTTCTAAATATTCACACTCTCCTTCTGAATGCCTCTGACATTCATGAATGTGGTTTTCATGTTATATATTTGCACTTGTTCGCACTCTGTTTTGTGAACATGTGGATAAAGCTAAGGAGCCCATGATTTTTGTATACAATTAGTTTATTTGTTCATGAAAAAAAATAAGACTTTATCTTATATCTTTTAACCATAATCTCTACACCTTGTCCTGGATATTAGACAATCTGTAAATAGTAGTTGACTAATTCATAAAGATTAAAATTTAAAAATAAAAATTTTAAAATAAAAATTTAGGAAATAAAAAATGTGCAATATAATATAACATAATATAAGAATACAATCAAAAGGCCAAGAGAGGAAAAAAGAATAGAATTCGAAGCAGAAAAAAAGATTAAATAGAGGGAACAAATGATACAATCATAACAAATCAACTGTGCATGCTTTTAGCTAAGCAAGATTAAACATGAATTGTGAAGAAATTTCTATGCTGTATGATTGTAAATTGCATAATTTTTAGAGATACCATATGCCTTTTGTTTTTCATAGATACTAGTCTATTAAACTCATAAGTGGATACTATTTTCCAAATTCTAAAAAAAAAAAAAAAAAAGAAAAAGAAATCCTATATATACAGGCTATCTGAAAAAAACATCCAGCCATAAACGCCTCTATTTTTCATATTATATGACTGGATACTTTCTGGACAGCCCTCATATACATGTTTTGTTATTTTAATGAAATATATACCATGTAAAGTGTACTTGAATGTATTTCTGTAATTAATAATTTATTTGGTACTGATGTCAAGCTAAGATATACTCCAACTTTAATTTAGAAGCTAATTTAATAACTCAGCATGTCATCCTTAGTCTTACAGATTTACTTCATTATCAAAACCCCATAGGATACTTTATAATCAAGTAAACAAAATTTAGGAATTATTTAAAACTTCTAAGAGGACTGGAAGAATCTGTCATATCTAGATCAGTTCATTTTTGCTACAGTGTTTACATAAACTTTGTTGTTGCATGTTTTAATAATAAGGCAAAGATTTAGAGTGAAGGGAGGATAGATTTCTTGGAAAAAGATTAAATTTTACATTGAAATACCAATAGTAACTTCATAACATGCAAAAAAAAGAGTTTATTGAAAAACTAAATAAAGGCTGTTGGCTCAGACTGTGAAGGAGTGGGGGAGCTGGGAGTTCACTCTGAGGTTCTTCCCAGTGCGGAGAATGGGAGGGGTCCTTGTCAGCAAATGGCTGACAGATGCATTAGTCACAAAAATTTGGGCCCTCAGGTGACCAGTCTGATGTTCAGACAAGAGTGATCACAAAGTTTTTCAAGGATTTGGGACTTCCCACACAAATTTATTCTTCATAGTTGTGGTGAAATATATGTCCTCTGGACTTTCCAGGGTGGATAAGCAGATCTTAAATCGTAATTCCAACTCAACATTCCAATATCTCTAAGCCTTTGGATCTCTTCCAATATAGTGTACCAAGTCATTGCTGACATTTCAACTTCACTTATTATAGGTCACCTTTGGGTCCATGCCTGAGTCAACTAGCCAAGCGATTAGAGCCTTTTTTAACCACCCAAGTTAAAATGTTATGTCCAGAAACTCTCCTTAGAGGACTCATATTAATAAATTCAGTGTATCCAACTTTATGTTGCTTCCACTGTTATCTTAGATCCTTAATATCGATTTCTACACATCCCAAAGGCTTTTATCTGTATAAATTAGAAAAATAATGTAGTATTTTTTTTTAGTATTAACACACTTCCTCATGGGTCATATGCTGACTTCATCTTTAGATACCTACTTAGTTATAGGTCTAGAAGCAAAGAATAATGGTGGGATTGAGTCCCAAGGAGAATCAGCAGTATTTTCATGGCAATGACCTCAGGAAAGGCCATTACAATTTATTAAATGAAAGAATCCCTTCATTCAGAGATGAAATAGCTGCTTCTGTTGGCAAACATTTATCATAGTTTGTGGTTTAATATTTCCAGGTTTACCTGGATCTTTTCATGTCCCCATTTAACTTTACAGGACCCATTTCTTTCAAATAAGTATCTTTGGTTTAGCAGCAGACACCTTGTAATGTTAGATATTTGCTTTGCATTGTAATTAAGCCTCTTGCTGAATGTGATTCTGGGTTTGGGTTTCAGAAATTTTAGTTCTGAAGCTATAGGAGATTATGATTTTTTTCAAGGAAGAAATAGTAAAATGGTAACGGAAAGAAATAATTTGGGGAAAGAATTGATAAATCAAAGGGGGCCAGAACTTGATGATGAAAAGTCAGCTTTTCCAGATGGCAAGAGATTAAAATTAAGAGATTTACTGTCAAGATACCATGATCTAGAACAGGCATGTCCAACCTATAGCCCAGGACAGCTCTGAATGTGGCCTAACATAAATTCTTAAAATATTGTGAGTTTTTTTGCAACCTTTTTTTTTAGCGCATCAGCTATCATTAGTGTTAGAGTATTTTGTGTGTGACCCAAGACAATTCTCCTTCAAAGTGGCCCAGGAAAGCCAAAAGTGTGAACATTGCTACTCTAGAGAAAATGCCAGAAGTGTGTTTATACCAGTTTTTGCACTAGACTCATAAGATCAAAGCTTCAAGATTACAATATTTAATCACACAAAGCGCACTTTTAAGAGACTAATGGCATACCTCCTTGAGCCTATCAATCAAACCTTAGGGCTCTGGAATGCTTAAAAGCACTATTCCTGAATTATCTTAATATTACTAGAAGGCCAAGCAGAAACACTGTTAATTTTGACTGAATAGGACAGAAATCATACAAATTAAAAAGACTTGTAAAATTCTACTAACAGTAAGAGTTGATGAAATTACTCAGTGACAAACAGGTGTTCTCTCCATGGAAAAGAATGAATGAATGAGAGTATAAGAACAAGATACCAGAGGTAGAGTCTAAAGCCACCAAGAACTACTCTGAGGCCTTAATATTTAATCAAGAAACTTTTAACGTTTGCCAGGTTAGATTTCCGAACTTCTGTGACCAGTGACTCTTTTTATTTTTTTTAACCTCCTATTTGTCCCTCTTTTAACTAGAATATATTATAGAATTATTTTATCCTAGACCCATTCCATCACTCTATGATCAATTTACTGGGTGCTGTTATCTAGTCTTCTTACTCTCACAGGTCATACATAGAGAGATGCAGGAGCTGAATTTACTGGATTACACCCAGAAGAGGCATCTGCACCTGAGATTTATGTGATGAGCTCCTGCACAAAGAGTAAATGCTGAAATGGTATGAAACTTTTGGGAAAGTTGGGATGGGGTGAATATATTTTGCATGTACTAAAGTTATGCTCAATGAGTAATGAGTGCACTTGTATAATCTGTTGCACTAGAGTGTGGGTTTACTTGTGACTTCTTAACTTGTCAAATATGACAAAGTCAATAGGGTGAATCTCCCATGATGATATTACATTTTATAAAACTCCAATTTAACCACCTGGAGCAGACCTGTTCTCTTTCTGGCCTTGAAAAAGCAAACTTCCATGAAGTAGAGAGGGCTGCATGGTAGAGAACTATGGACAACCTGTATGAGCTGAGGGCCTCAGTTCTATAACTACATGAAACTGAATTCTGTCAACACCACAAGAACTTGGAAGAGAATCCGAAGCCACAGAGGAGATCGAAGCCCCAGCTGACACCTTAATTGCAGTCTTGTGAGACCCTTAGCAAAGGACCCAACTAAGCCACACTAAGACTGCTCGCCAACAAAAACTGAAATACAGTCAGACCTTGGTACTCAACTGCTTTGAAATTCATCAAATTTGGCACTCAATGCACTTAGACATGAAAATGATGTCTCATGGCTCATTGTTTGGTACTCAATATACAAGCTACAACTTGTCAGTGTTGATTGCCTCCTGACTCACTTACCCTTTCCAGCTGAAACAAAGGTCTTGTGTTCGTCACGTGGTAGCTCTTGCCTTATGGGCTTATCTTAGCTTCTGCAGTTATTTTGTGTATTTTTGGTTTCAAAAATGCATTAAATTTATTAACATTATTCCTTATGGAAAAAGTTTATTTGGTACTCGTCATGGTTCCCAGAACCAATTAACAATGAGTACTTAGGTACCTCTGTAATAAATGTATTTTTTAAGAGGTTTGTGGCAATTTTTACATTGTGTGAAAAACTAATTTAATGTGTACTCTAATTTAGGCAATGTAATGAGGGGTTTAGATCAACTAGAGGATCTACAAAGTAAAAACTGGCTCTAAAATTTATGATTTGGATGCTATGATAATAAATTATAGTGCTAAGTACTAGATATGTTAATAGGTTATTCTTTAGATTCAGCAGATTCCAGGGTATATATTTAGACTGTATTAGCACAAGAAAATTCATCAAAAACAAGGCATAGATATGCCTTATATAAATTATAGATGACTACAAAATACATTCTATCTTCAACTTGCACTTGGAATATGGCAACTAAAAGAAACATAAGCTAATCAAATCACAGCCTGAAGAAATTTTCATGAGAACAGGTGAAGTGTGTATCACTTCTTATGCTCAATGCAGGCATTTTCACAAAATGGAGTCCTTTTATGCTATTCCAATCATTTACAGTAAGTATAAAACCAAGATAGAAATGACCTAATTTAGAAAGTAAGCTTTTAAATTATTGCACTGTCATTTTTAAATATTTTACTTGATTTTCTTAGATATCACTATAATCCTATTTTCATGGTAAGCAATTGCTCCTGCAAAATAATCCTGATAGCCAGTCATAATTCTACATATTCACAAATTAAAATCAACTTTCTAAGACAAAAATACACAGGAAGTATGAGGACAAATAATTTTTCTTCAGGAAGTTTAACAAAAATATTCTCTTAGCAAATTCTCTTAGAAACTGCATTTGCATGATTTTATTATATATAATAAGCTTTAAACAAATAAGTATATAAATAAGGTTTATGTATATTTCTGTATAAAAATATCTTGGTTAACCAAAGAGATTATGGTACCATAAAATAAAAAACCCACATTTGACATGATATAATGCAACTTACAACAGGTCTTATACCAAAGGTATTCAGATCTGAGGAAAGCTGTCCCAAGAGTAACCCAGCCTTGCAACTGTTCTTATTATATTAACGATAGCTGGATTTTTTCTGGACAGCCCTTGTAATTTAGACTTTTTAAAATTATTACTATAAAAATTAATGGAAGTGGAAGACACTAAGTGATACTACCAGAAATTTGGTGCATTTGAGCACTCCTTTCTAATTATATTATTGGGTAATAACAGAGTGGATCTATGATGTTACAAGAATTATGGGTGACATCTAAAGAGGCCCTGGGACCAAGAGTCGAGAAATTTATTCACCATGAACGCTAAGATCCTGGGTTCTAAGTAGAATTTAAGCTCCATGATACGTCTATTGGGAATAGGAACTCCACATTTGAAAAACTGATACTCTACCAGGAGATTTAAGGCTACACTGAGCGTTGTCTTCATGAGTCAAAAATTTTCAAGTCATAATAGACACAATTATATAGACTTCACTAAACATAATAAAAAGAAATTTCTGGGTTTCTTAAGTAAAACAGATAAATAGATAGATAGATATATAAATACATGAAATAACAAGCAAGACAGAGAAAGGACATAGTAAGAATTGAGGAAGAAATAGAAATTTTGTATAAAATATATCTATAAGTAACTTGAAAATAACTATTAACATGTTGAATTTTGGAGAAAATCTCATCTACCACTAAGATTAAAATTTTATATACAGTCTAAGTCTTTTGCAGCTTAATATCCTCCTTAGTGATTACCATATAGTGACATTCATTTGATATTACCATACCGGACATTCATTTGCAATAAACTGGATGACTAAATAGTCTTTTAAAAATGTTTCTTTATATCACATTTATTACTATTATGTTTTAATAATGCAGCCAGGGGTGATTTGGCATTGTCTGATGACAATTTTGAATGTTATAACTGGGCAGAAGCTACTGTCATCTAGTGGAGACCAGAAATGCTGGCTAAACTTTTTACAAGGAATAGACCATCCTCTACCACAAAATTTATCTGGACCAAGATATAGCAGTGCCATGGCTGAGAAAGTCAGCTGTAAAGAAAGGAAAGTGTGAAATTATTTCATTGCTTCTAAGAGATAGGCAGGATTGGTGCAAAAGATTTATTAGATGATGATAAAGGAGCATTTGGTTTACCGGGGATTCTTTCCTTGAATTAGACAATTTTATATCAAAGTGGCTTGATTTCTGCAACTGTTTCTGAATCTGTTCTGCTGTAGATATAACGTTTCAAAAGGAAATTAAATGTAAGGATGATGAAACTGTAGTAGAAATGAAGAATACATCAGCAAATCCTCTAATTTTAGAATGACAAAACAGTTCTGATTGCCTTGATGAGAGATTAATTGAAAACGATTTGGGTAGAAAAATAAGATAATTTATTGATATGAATATGGTAATATGAATAATTTGGTATTCACAGCAATGATTTTAGTGCTGTGGCTTTTATGCTGAAAGAGTTCCTTTAGAATGTGATCTAAAATTTTAAATGACTTACAATATCGTAGAAACTCATGATTCCATGTTACCAATAAGCTATTCTAAGAAATCTTTTCAGGATTCCAAATAAAATTAGACTCAGCAGAATCAAAGGTATACATTTGATTAGAAATATAAATATTACAACACAAACTCCTTTGATTTTAAATAGTTGCATAGTATTACACATCCATGAATCAGTTCTACTTAGTTATAGTCATATAACACATAAAAGAAATTCCTATATATGTGTGCTTCAGTTATCTAAGGATGAAATTTAAAATACAGATTTAAACAGCCATTTCTTATCTCTGTTACCTCTTATTTTAAAGGAGGAAACACTAAATTGACATTTAATATTTTAATTGTAATATATATTGTTGCGATTTGAATGTTAAAATTAGGTTATCTTAAAATTAGAGGTTTGTCACTTGTTACTTTATCCCCAGTCCTAAGCACAATGCCTGTCACATAATAGGTGCTCAATAAATGTTTAAATGAATGAATATGATCGTGCTCATTCTGTATGCAGATGTAAACACTAATCTGCAACTGATTATCTATTTTGTATTTAATATATTTAAAGTTTTTTAAAAATTTGGTTTTGTTTATTTAATTTATCCACTACAGCCTTAGCAATGATTGATACTGCTTACACTTTCTCCTTGGTTTGGTATAGGGCCAGAGCCAGCATTTTATTGCCTGTCTGGTTTATTTATTCCAAGATATACATGGTATGCCAAGCCTATAATAAAGACATACCCAATAATTCTCTCTCAGGGTTCAATGCATATTGTGGAGTCATTTATTTTATATAATTTATAGAATGTCTGGCATGTTTCAATACTCATGCATATCAATATGAGTAGAATAATTCTGGATCAAAACGGACCTTATTGGTATAGCTAATGTAAGAATGTTTCAAGTACTATTTCAATTATAATACTTCATTATATGTTTCTTGGAACTAAATATCCAAATCAAAAGTTAGAACTACTCTAGGACCTTGTGAGGACTATATGCGTGACTACTCTTTGGAGTGAGAGCCTGCTCTAGAAAGGAAGTCTGTAGAAAAAAATTGCTATGACTAATATTGTACCTTCTACTATAGAATGTGATCTATAGTACACATGTATGAGATAATGAGAAGGGGATAACGTGACTGACAGAGTCATAAACAGGTTTGTAGATTCTCACCCTATTATCTCCTGAAGTCTGTGAAAGAGAGAAAATAGAGCAAATACATTGTGACTCCACTAATTTCTATACTTCCTAGTTTGAAGATGGAAATTAGACACTACTAAATCACATTCAGACTTCATTTGAAGAATGTAATAATATACTCCTTCTAGATTCAAATACTTCACAGATATTTATTTCTAGTCATTGTCAATAATTTCTCTTACTTGAAGGGGAAAATATCCAGCTGAAGATCATAACTGAGGGCTAATCAAGAGATTGGTGCATTTCAATGAGTTGGCATACCCTAGATACTCTGGAACCCCTGGGTCCCAAAGAGAAGACAAGATAGTAACAATGTGTGCCAGGCTATTTCAAAGGAGGAATGTTCACAGTGTTACAACATCAGAGCTGAGAATTAGCTGATACAACTGAGCCAGGAGCCAAGAGTATTACCAGAGATCTACATCAGAAAAGTTCTGTAATTAGAAGAGCTGGAGTCTCAGTAAGATATTCTGGAATGACAAACACAAAGTGAGTTGAGGCAGTTAATTTTAAGTGCATTGGACATTTTGCCTTTCAATCTTGTCCTCCAATAAAGAGGGCTTTGTATGTTTACAGCAAAAAGAGGTGATGGAGAGGGGAATTGTTTTGTAGTCTAGTGCCTAAGTGGAGACTGAAATTAATACTAATAGGAAAGAATTGGGTAATTTTATTTATAATTGTGCTATCTTCACACCCCAATGACAAATTATCTTCTCTACCTCTCACTCATGTTAAAAAAAAAGGTAGTGGAAGTGTTTTGACAATTTCAAACTCTGAAATGAAACTACATTAATATAAACTTATATAAACATGACTTTAAAATTAGCTAAAATTTGTAAATGCCTTCACAGTCTCACCTTCTTCTGAAATATGATGTGTAAATGAAAGTGGACTCAAAGGTCACACAAAAAAGGAATGTTTGATGCAGGTTAAAAAGGTAAAAGGGTAACTGCTCTCTTTAAGTCGGCCACGACTAGAAATCTGTAACTACTTAGAGGAAACTTTTTCTGTACAAAAAAAATGAAACTAAAGAAGAGAGATGAAAGGCAAGTAACCTTTGTTGAATTGGACTGGGTTTAGGCCAGTAAGAAGGCATTTCAAGGGAATTTCCAGGCAATAGAGCCAGGCAAACAAAAACAACCCTTAAGAGTGTCAGGTGGCTTTAAGAAACGTAGTTTCAACCTCAACCTGTAGCAGAAACACCTGGGAAGATTGCCAGAATATTCGCTTCATCAGTAGCTAATGCAGCAAAAGGGTTGTGTTAATTTTATCTGGGGTGGGATGCAAAGATGAACTCTGTAAGCAAAACTTTGAACCCCAGATCAGAGTCTAGGATAAAGTGAAGTTGAAAATCTAACACGAGCATGCATTTTTAAGTGTTTTTATACCTCTCCATGTAGCTGAAGAGTTGCTTTCTAACCTGTTTTAGCTAGAAACACTGCCAATGAAAGATGTAGAAAAAGAAGGGTAATAGGGGAAAGGCCCTAGTCCCACTGTAAGATTTCTCCTTTTAGAGGAGAAAGTTCCAAGCTCCTGGGAAGTGATAGTAGACCACTACTGGGGCTGGAGCAAGAGCAACCTTGTTTGATCATTTCAGGTACTGTGTTAAGTGCATGACATGAATTATCTTTTTAAATTATAACTACAAGGAGTTGTATTTCTATTTGATATACGAAAGAAATAAGGCTTAAAACAATGAATTACTGGACCATAATCCTGAATATTTTTTTTTGGTAGTGACCGGATTAAGAACAGGGTATATGTTTCTAGAGCCCATGTTAAATTATGTACTGCACTGGGTGTTGGTGAACCATGGAGTTTATGAGTCACTCAGGTTTGCTTTGGCATAAAAACCACCAAGGAGCTAGATGCACACCATGGCAGACAACATTTAGTCCATTTGTGTAGTTAGAATCATCACTTGACCTGTAAGCTCTAAACACGGAGAATTTGCAGAATAAAAATAAGCATGAAGTAAATATAACATTCTTAAAAATAAAAATGAAAATTACTAGGAAGGCAATATAAGCATAGTGTTTATAGTTATGTTTTTAAAATGATTATTAGTATTAGACATGGGAAAATATATGAAGTGTAGAATAATACACTGGAAAGAACATGTTTAGGGGTACAACTGCAAACCAGTCCCTTCATTTACAAGATGACATTCCTTAAAAAGAAAAAAGGCAGAGAACCTCATCAAGTCTCCTCGTAAACATGTCAAAATTAGACCTCCTGGTGTTTCGTATCTTGGTCTTAATTTCTAAATATGACTGAGTCACACAGAAAGGTCAGGTCATTGAAAATAAATTTAATATTACTTACAGTTCCCATAGAAATAAGAGGCTCACCACACAGAGCTGCAGGAGGAAGTGCAGGTTTGGGTCAGGAAACACAAGCAGGAGTGAGGGAAACACTTGAGCCATGATCTTTACTGGGGTTTTAACAAGAAAGACAAAACAAAGCAAGGTAAATAGTTTAGGATTTGATAGTTTGAATAACTTTGGCTATGGGTGGTCTCTAGTTGCCTGGTGTTGTCTTTGGGATAATTAAGGCAGAAGGCTACTATTGCCCCCTGGGGTGTACAAACTAGATAGAGGAGGTTTGGATTGAGATTGTTTCATTTGTATATCAAAGGATGCTCCAGGCTGGGTTCCTTGCCATCTCTAAGATGGACTGGCTAGCCCAGGAGAGAGTCTTTCCCCAGCCAGAAACATTTTTGAAGATGTCAAAACATCATAATATACAGCACACACACACACACACACACGCACGCACACACACACGCACACACACACACACACACACATACCACACACACACACACACACACACACACACACACACACACACACACCAGGGGTACCAAAGGATGTATACGCATCTTAAGTGATGTCATCTATGTATTACTTTTTGGAGTTGAATTAAATTATGGTAGCAATGTGTAGGAAGACGTTTGCTCAAAAGATGGTGTTAATCAAATGAGTGCTAGCATTACTATGCGACAGGCAGGACAGTCAAAGAAAATGGCGGAATCAGTTTTTATTCAAGGAACATAACACCATTTTAAACAGTATTTGAAATTCAAGAACATTGTCTGATTTCCCCCAATTTCTCCTGACTTAACACCCCTTGACCCCTACCTATGGAGGCCCTTAACAGATGTGGTGTATAGTAGAAAACTGGCTACACTGGTGGTACTTCAGCAAGATATTGAAATGGCATATGCAGTGATACAAGTGGGCACTTTGGTCAAAGTCACTCAAGCAGCAGTTTGCCGTAATCAGAAGTGTCTGGGCGCTGATGGTGACCACTCTGAGCACCTCTTGTAATTGCAGACGTCAAACGTGATTTGTATTCATCTTCTGTTATTGATATATATTGAGTATTACAATTTTAGTACAGTTTTCTCTTTTCTTAAATGTGTATACATTTTTTCGCACCCTCTGTATATATACAAAATATATTTTGCAAACGAGCTAATGATATTTTCTAGAGTCCTTATCTAAGACCTGCTTTCAGCAAGATACAAAGTTGGACACTTAATTTCGTGAACTCATCCTAGAAAAAGTGCTACATACCTCATTGCTGAATATCACTATAGTCACCTTTAAAGTACTCTCCGTGGGAAGCTGTGCACTGATGTCAATGCCTAGTCCACCTTTTAAAGCAATTTTGGGACTCTTTTTCTGGAATGGCCATCAGAGCTGTAGACATACTCAAATTTTGACAATCATGAAGTTACCACTTCGCGTTAGCAACACTGTACAAATAGCTTGGTAAGCAGGTACGATAACAGCTCTGATCCCATTCCAGAGAGTTCCAAAATTGTTTTGAGGGGTAGATCAGGCACTGGCATTGATGCATAGCTTCCCAAGGGCCTCCAGTACTTCAAAGGTGACCATAGTTCTAGTCAGCAATGAGGTATGCAGCAATATTTCTAGGATGAGTTCATGGAATAAATTGTCCGATCTTGTATATCTGATCTGTCTACCATTGCCCATGCAGCGGTCAGCAAATTATGACCTACAAGGTAAAAATATTTTTACATTCATTAAATACTATGAAAATAGAATATAAAGATTAACAGAGATTACATGTGGCCTGCCACATCTAAAATATTTACTGTCTGCCTGTTTACAGAAAAAAATTGCTAACCCTGACTTACTGTAACCAAACTTCAATCATAAATATGTGGTGAAAAATAAAATTGCTAAGAAGCAATGATATTGACAAATAAAACTGTTTTGCTACCTTAGGCGATACAAAAGTCTTAAAAATGCATGCTCATATTATATTTTTCACTTTGACTAAGCTACATACAGTAACCAAAACTTCACAGTTTTACTTGTTGAACTCACCATTATATGGAAAATGTTATCTAAGCAATGTATCTATCAGAATATAAAATGAAGGTAGTTCATGACCAGTAGTTCATGACCAAACCCATTCTCTCGGTAAAACCAAGATGGTCAGTCAGATACGGATCTTAGAGACGTTTTAAGTTGATCAGGGCCAGAGAATTCCCTAATGTGCCAAGATCAGTCCTGGGCAGCTGCATCTGTGGTCTTATGCCTACCTCTGGTTCACCAGCGCTCAACATTAATTGTATCCTTGATATTGTTTGCAAAGCTTGCCGGGTAAGATCCTTGATTTTCTAATTCTCTAATGATCTGACCTTCGGTGTTAACTCATTTGCCTTTTATGTTCTATTATCTTCATATATGAAAGTAACAGTGTGATGTTTTTATGGAAACACTAAAGAGTGAGAAAAGTAAAAGACAAAACTGAGCACTTCATATTATATTATGGACTGAATGTGAAGGCCTCAAATTCAGATCGCCATTGTGGTAGTGTTTGGAGGCGGGGCCTTTGGGAGGTAATTAAGTATAGAGGAAATCCCTTATGATGGGATTGGTGTCCTTTGAAGAAGAGACACCAGAGAGTGTCCTCTCTATCTCTCACCCAAGTATGTAAATGCAGAGAAGAAAAGGGGCCATCTGTAAAGCTAGCAAGAGAGTCTCACCTGAACCCAAATGTGCTGGCACCCTGATCTCAGACTTTGAACTTCGGGGACTGTGAGAACGTAAATTTTTGTTGTGTAAGCCATCCAGTCCATAGTATTTTGTTATGGCAGCCCAAAGTCACTGAGACAGGATACTCTCACTAGTGAGGAAATAACGATGTTGTTATTGTGACTGTGTCAGTGCTGATGCAGAGATAATGCACGGTGACAATGATGACTACAATAGCATCCACCAAATGAACACTGAACAAATGAAGATGGATGTTGTAGTAATTGGTATTATTTTTCCTCTGACTCCACATGTTAGGCAGAAGTGAGTCCTCAGTATTTGATGTCAGTCTAAGAGGCAGTGAGCCATCTGCCATAGATGCCAGAGAGTGAAATGTGGTGGTTAACTCTACCTCAACTTGAAAGTTTTGATATATACCCTACTGCCAGTGATTGTCATTTATTTTTAAAAAATGGTAACAGGTACCATCATGTATGTTGAGGTGCTTATAATTTTCCTGAAACAATATTAAAGGGTTTTTAATACCAGCCAATATGTTCTATATGACATTTCATCAATTGCTATAAATAGAATCCAAAAATTTCTTTGCCTCCCTGTTAATTAATGTTTTACGTTTGCCCCAAATAATCAAATAATCATCTTGTAGGATGTTAATGAAGCTATCACCATCCAGTATTCTATCTACTTACTTAATTTTTTTCATCTTTATAAATTGTTAGATTCATTTAAACATTATTTATGTGGCTGTCACCAAAATTCTTTAAATTATTTAGATTTGGTTTTCTTTATTATTTTTAAGTATAGTGATGCAAAATTAATATTGAAGCCCTGCCAGTGTTCTACCCTTTTCAGATCCAGAATCTGGAGAATGTAATCCAAAAATGTGTGACTTTGCAATCTCACGTCAGACCTTGTTTGAGAATATTCAGAGTGGAGGTGGTCATTTCCAACTAAACGGGAAAAGAAGTACCAGTCTCATTATGTGCAAATTGTAGTTCCTCAGGGGGCCAGAGGCATTGTATATGACAAGTGACATTTTAAACTGCAATTATTTCTTTTCTAAGGTACCAATTGCTCTTCAGAATAAGACACTTGTGGCACTGATGTAGACCTAAGGCTGCTGTCAACAGCATTTTTTGTTTTTTGTATGTATTTTTACCACCAGAGCAGAAATAGGCATTTTTAGAATGACAACATAATTTATTTCTTAATTCATTTTTGGTGTACATAAGTAATGTTTGAATGAATGGGATGATATAATTTTATAGAAAAACATACATGCTTTTTTAAAATTCATTTTGAATGTTGTTTTCCTTTCCTTTAGGTAAAATGTTCAGTGATTTTTTTAAAGCTATACTACATAAATTTTATTTGTACCATAGTGGAATTCCACGTGTTCAGATGATTAAATGAGTTGTCCCTTAAGGACAGAAAACATGAAAAATCGTCATGTTGCTTCATTAGACTTCTAACCAAATAGTGGAGAAAAAATAATTTGAAACAATAAGAGGTTAACTTGTTAAAACTATCCAAGTCAACCTCAGATAAGTGTAGGCATTAAAGCAATTTAAATATCTGTAGTATTTTTATCATTAAATATGGGTAGAATTGTAAAAGCTGGTTATGAAAGACATGTTACTTGTCATTAGATATTTTTTACATTTAGGTGGACAGTCTTGGGCTTAGTTTTAGTTTCTGGTTTTGGGCTTTTTAGAATATATATTTTAAAATCCATAAAATTTTAATGCTAAGTGAAAATCCATATTTTTACATTTATGATATACATTTAGTATGAACTACTAAATGTAAATATGCAAATTAGGCTTGGTAATAATAACAAAAGCTGATTTTAATACAGCACTTAGTATTTGCTAAGCTCCATTGTAATGTTCTACAGGTACTAACTCATTCTCTTGTCCCATCAACTTATACAGGTAAATGCTATTATAACCACATTCGAACTGATCATCAGAAAATTTAAATTATATGTTCAAGGGCACAGTGGGAGATTAGCAAAGACAAGACTCAAAGCCCCATGCACATTTGAACATTGCTATTAATCAGTAAGTAAAACGGACCTAGTAAAAGATGACTCCAAAATAAATAATATACAAGATATACAAACAGTTCGAGGGGCCTTAAAAGAACAATCAGCTCTGCTAGAAAAGGCTTCCAGAGAGGTAATAATTGAGTAAGACACATAGGTAGGAATTTGCCAGCAGAAGAAAGAAACTAGGACATTCGAGACAGAAAATACAAAATGCATGTAAGTTCAAGGTCATGTAAAACAACTGGGCATGATTATAAAAGGTGGGGAATTGTGTGGGAAGAGGGGTGTGGCTGAAGCTATGAGGGTGTTCGTAGGAGAAAGCTGGAAGGTAAGTTGATCGTTTGTGCGATGATGTAGCTGAGATAATCTGTATGTTTTTCTCATACACTAAATTTAAGTGTCCGGATGGCAGGAAATATCTCTGTATCATTTACTCTATTCCCAGCATCTATCTCAATGCCTCCTGCTTCTCAATAAAGAGATATTAAAAAAATGATTAAATGAATGAATGAATGAATGATGTATATATATGGCTTGATAGATGGATTGGAGTTAGATTCCCTAGAAGGTTCTTAGAATGTTCATGAAGGACCATGACAAGTTTTCATTTTTGTGTTTGTTTCTAGGAAACAGCACTGGGAGTAGCCTTTGGAAGTAGCCTTTCATGGAGACAATGAGAATTTATACATAAATATGTTTCCGTGGTACTTCTGTTGAGTAAATTGTGAAGACTATTTCCCCCTCTGGAAGATGCAGGTATGAGACTATTAGGTCATCTTGCTAAGCAAGAGTGTGACATGTATTAGAGCCTGCGATCATGGGTCACTGTGGTGAGATTTTACAATGACAATACGTGCACTGGAGAACACCTTTGGCTGCAGACCGGGAAGCATAGAGAGTTTGAAGCAGAGGTCAACAAAACAAGAAAACACACACAAAAAACTTCAGAGTGTCACACCAGGCTTATTTCCAGCTTGGGAGAAGGGAGAGGTTGACTTTTGCACTTAGAAAATGTCTTTGAACAGAATTTTCCTGAGGAAAGTGTCACTAACTAAGACGGGCTAAAAAAATTAGGGTCTCCAGAAAGTGGTAGACAAATCAGCAGCGGAAGGATTCCAAATAGCTTCAACTATGTGAGTTCTGAGATCATGAATTATATGATTTAAAGCCTAAAATTTTTTTCCAAAAATAAATTTTTCTTTATTAAAATAACAACTTAAAATAGTTAATTCTTCTTTTCTAAATATACAAGAAAAGTAAAGCAATGAGTATAACTGATAACAATATTAATTCTAGAAGAGTAATGTATACTTGCTAGAATACCAGCTCTTACGTTATTCCCACTGACCACCTGTAAACAGGTAGGCCCAGTACTCTTTATCTCATTGTATAAAAGGTTCAACTGAAGGAAGCAGTGATTTTTAAATGATTTGCCTCAAGTTACAAGAACACAACACATTTTAGAACTAAATACCAAACTTAAAGGACTAAAATATTTTCTGTGTCAAAACTCTGACTTTTACTTCTCATCAATACATCTTTTAAATGTTGGTATTCTCCTGGAGTCACGATACATACTTCAAGTGTGAAACCTCTTTGGTGCTGCTCACAGAACCAGCAGCTGGAGTTCTTCTGGCTTGATACATCTCAACAGCTGCTTTCAGAATTATTGAAGCCAGGCTCCTTTCCCTCTCCAATTCTGCTTTTCTTGGGAACTGTTGATGTCATGTTATCTTTTCTGCAAAAGCTGCTATGCAACTCGCCATAAATAATGTATTTATGGTAACACTTCAACTTAAATTTTCCTTGACCTTTTTTTCCTTCTCCTTCCCCAGTGGTACCTAGTGGTCTTTTATTGACTTCCATTTTGTTTTCCAAAAAGATACCTTCATTTTGGTGACAGAGACCATTATTATTACTTCCTAGTATCCATTCCTTTCTCATTAGTGTGTTTAGAACTGCATTAATTTCTTACTCTAGGTGAACAAAATGATATATTTTGTCCTTATTTTTTTCTTTTATAAACTTGTACTGGTAAAGTGCTGACATCGTATTTTCTCTGCAATTTTTTCTTCATATATTTTGAACGACAGACCCAATAATTTTTTAGAGATCAGTGCACGCACAGCAAATATACGTGTCATGATTGTGGTTGCATTGACAAGCTGGGAGGTCAGAGACGTGGCACATAACTTTGGCCTAGAGTTTGCAGAGAAGGCATTGAAAGTAGCAGTTTCAATCAGTCTTGAATACCATGCTAAGCTAAGTAAGTCAAACAGGAAATGTCAACAACCACATGACTTCACTCATATGTGGGACATAAAACTGAAAGCAGCAAAGGAACAAGACAGACAAACAGACAAAAACTCATAGATACAGACAACAGTTCAGTGGTTACTAGAGAGTTAAAGGGGAGGAGGGAGGAGGAAGACAGCAAAGGGGTTCAAATATATGATGACAGAAGTCTGGCTTTGGGTGGTGAATACATAACGCAATATGGAGATGATGTGTTGTGGACTTGTACACCTGAAACCTATATAATGTTATTAACCAATGTCACCTCAATAAATTTAATTTAAAAAATTAGTCTTGAAAAAATTATAATTGTGCTGCTCATCCAGACCATAATGGGGTGGATATTAAGTTAAAGGATCTGAAAGTTTAATATCATTTTGGTCCCCAGGACCTGAGGAGTCTTGGATAGAGTACTACGATGCATTAAATACACAATAAATATTTGCTGATTAAATGAATCTACTAGTACAGTTCAATTTAGTTCTCCTTTAATCAAATAGAAAATTTAATTTTCTGTAGGAAATCATGATACAGTTAAGACCATTGCTATTGATTGATGGGAATAAAAATAAGAAAAAGTCATTTTTTGAAACAAAAGTTATAAAACAATAGTATACAATGAGTGGGATATACTGTCCACAGAAATCTTCTCCTTCGGAAGTGATTTGTAATAGTTAACTTTTAGGCACCATTCACTATTTGCTAGATATTATACCAAGCTTTTCATATGCATATTTTAAATTAATGTTCATAATATACTTATATGGGTACCACCAAGACACCCTAACATGCAAATGAAAAAATACACTTGATCCGTGCCAGAAATGTATTTGCCCTTCAATATGAATCCCAGAAATAATATACTTTGAAGAAGGTAGTGCCTGGAATCTAACCAAAACCACGATAGCAAGTTATTATTTTCAGTTTTGGGCCTGCTCCCCAGAAAAGAACCAAGGAAGCCTACGTTTAGCAGAGAAAAAAATGGGGAGTGGCCCGAAAGATCTTACCAGCATTTATCTGTGTGTCTAATTTGTTTGTTTCTACCATGATTTTTTATGATTTCTTTTCTATAGTCTTCTGGGGTTATTTTATTAAAAGTTTACTAATTGTCAAGTTTGATCCTTAGCTACTTAATTTGTCATTGTTCTTTCTTACACATAAGCATATTTAAACTGGCATACAATAACAATATTGCTTCAGCCAATAAATGCTGAAAAGTAATAATTTTAAAATATTGAATTATTAATATTTTCTAATTTCAAGTATGGGCTCTTATTTGCTGTAAATTATTAGTGTCATTTAAATTGCAAAAACACATTTCTTTAATTTTAACTTTTAGATACTTTTTTCTAACACAATAGCATTTTATTCAGAGAACGTAGATTAAAATGTAGCACACAAAATTCTCACAAATGTAATGTGGAACCAAGTCAGATAGGTACAAAAAATACATAGCTATGATTCCATTCACATAAAATTTAAAAACATGATAAACTATTGTTTATTTTTAGGGAGCCTGTAGACTAGGTGAGAGCATGGGAGAGGTTTTGAGAATGCTACTAATATTTTCTGTCTTGATTTAAAGTCTAGTTACAAAGCCGTTGAAGTCTGATTTATGCACATTTTTGTACATTTGTTATACTTCATACTTCAGTAAAAAGCTAAAAATTCTCAATGTATTTGTTTATTGTAGATTAGACAGAACTGAAAACACAATTAGTAGAATAAAGTGTAATTTGAAGTAATTACAAGTTTATAGCACAGAGATCCAAAGAGAGAAAATTATGAACAAGAGGTTAAAAGATAGGGAGAAGAGAGTAAGAATTCTTCTATCACAATTCTCTTTCTAATGTGTCTTTATCATTCCTCCCATCAAAACATGGAGTCTAGTAGTTTTTCCCTGCTTAAATCTTCTATGGCCTTGGGGTATAACCAATAGATGTGGCAACAGTGACATTGTTTTACTGTCAAGTCTATTATTTGTAATGCCTTGTGGTCAAGTTGTCCCTAAGCTGCAAGCACCGCCAGGTGGACTCATCTGACATCTACAGATGTGGTCAGTAAGGAGACAACCAGACCAAATGGTTATAGATAGTTCATAACTTCCGGAGTAGCAGGCAGCTTGAATTTCAGGCTCTCATTGATCTCTCTTGCCCCTCAAGTCCATAGGTGTGATTTAAAGTGACCCTCACTGAATTCTGAGCACACTTAGCAATTCGTGTCCTAGTTTAGGAAACCCTCAATCTCGTAAACAGTTGCTAGAAAACTTACTCAAACTGTGTTTCAAAGAAGATATATTTGTTATTACTCTGGAATGCAAGAAAATATTCTCTAATAGTAAAGTATAATTTTGCTATATCTCCTTACATAAACATTCTTAAATTGGCCATAAATGCCCACATACAAAAATGTGAGGTATTCATGGAATACCAGATGTGCCATTTTAAAAGGGACAGAAAACAATGGTACTGTCTTATTTCACTTGTTGGGGTGACATTTATTAGCAAGATTTTTTAAATTTCTTGTTTTACTGTTAGACTTATTGGGGTGACATTTGTGAGCAAGATGTCCTATTTCAAACAGTACAAATCGTCAGCCTACTGACACCTTGAATTTTGCCCATTGAGACTAGGCTGAGCACACATGTCATTTGAAACAAGGCAGTACAATTCCTTTCTGCCCCGTTTAAAATGGTACTTCAGTCTGCCTACTCAATAGCAACTTCTGAATGGTTCTATAGTCACATGAAAAGGACTCATCTAGCATCTGGAGAATAGAAGAAAATGTGGAAATTCAGAAACCATTCCATCTGTGGACCCTTACATACAAGTAGAAGAAATTCTCAGTTGAATTCAGCCCAAATTTTTGACTCACATGGTGAATAAATGATAAGTTTTTGAACAATTTGTTACATAACATTAGGTAACTAAAACAAAGATATTGAGTTAAAAGTCATAAAAAGAAAATACCTCAAAGCACAGCTGAGGATAGTCATTGGATTGTTTGGTACAGAATGATTATCAATAATCTCATTCTTCTTCTAGCATATTTTTTTTGTAAAGATAATTTCCAGACGCAATTTGTAAAAAAAATCTATTTTTCTAAATAAAATATTTTACATTCTGATTAGTCGGATAGTTATTATTATTATAGCAGTTATAATCTCACTAAAGAAAAGCATTTTATATGTAGATATAGATACACACACACACACATATATGTGTGTGTGTGTGTATCTATATCTATATCTATCTATCTATCTATAGATATATATATCACTTATTTTTGCAATTTTCTTCCACTAAACCTTTAAGCCAGTGAGAAGTGAAATTAGACCATTCTTGTCAAGCTATGCAAATATTTGTTTAATAGCAACTGCATGTGTTTGTTGTGAACCCGGTGAGTTCACTTGTGAGTTCTCTGGGCTTGTGTGGAATGAAGAGAAGTACTCTAGTTTTGTCATTATAGGTAAGTTTCTTTCATCCATGGAACCACCATACATTGTTTACAGCAAGTTATGCTAAAATGAGAAGTGAAAAGCCACAAGACCCACCCCTTCAGTCATGCTGCCACTACGTTAGCCGCCTTACTGTCAGTGACCTAAAGTGTCACTTTTGCCTGAAATGTTCTTCAATACAATCATGTGCCAGGTTTTCTGTTTTCATTTAATTTTATTTGTGAGCTTTGATTTATTTTCTTATTATATTTATTGGGGTAACATTAGCTAATAACATATACATTTCAGATGAACAACATTATGACACCTGCACACTCATTGCATGGTCACCACCTAAATTCTAGTCTCCTTCTTTCACCATGTATTTGACTCCCTTTAAAGCCCTCTTCTTTCTTCTTTAGTCTTTCAGGTCTTCGGTCAAATACCATTGTATCGGGAGCTCATTCCTTGACAACACTGTTTAACCTCTGTAGCTCCCAATCACAATTTCATTTTTATTCCACAGAGCACTTTGTCACCCTTAACAGGCAATTGTTCAAAAAAATAGTTTTGTTTAGTGTTTTTTTCCTTATTATCTGTCTTGCTTCCTGAAAATGAGCTTCAAGAAGGCATGGTTTTTTTTTCCTTCCTTCCCTGTAATGTTCTTAGTGCTTAGTCCTAATCATGGCAGGAACTCCAAAATGCTTGCTGAATGAATGACTGCATGAATAGTAAATGTTGTTGTTGTTGTTGTTGCTGTTCCCACATTGGCTAGGGGTTCTGATCCATGTCTTCTCATTTCAAGAACTGATGAAGCCTCCCTTAGGAGACACATTGCCTGCCAATGTGGCAAAGGCACAGGGATTAAACAAACCCCACACCAGTTCTTAAACTTTCCCACTCACAAATGATGAACAAAATTCAGTCACATTTCACTGTTCACAGGTAGGTAAGTTGTATTGCCACGTGCCAAAAATCCACAGGATGTGATAATAGCAGAGATAGTGTTTGTATAGGGTGTTTAGGGAAGGACCCTCTGAGAGAGTAATATTTGAACTGAGCCCTGATTTTTCTGTGAAGGCTGACAACTCTAGTGTTCGAAAACATGACTTAGATCCAGGTTTTATGTGATCTGTCAAAAATGAATAGAACTGTTTTTACCTCCTAGGACTGCTGTATTAAATGAGATAATTCACATGTAGCACTTAGCACTATGTCAGGAAATGAGTAAACGGTCAAAATGCTATTCATTTTCTGTGTAATTATTACTGCCATTTAAATTCATTTTGAAATAAATGGTAAGTCTTCCTTAAAACAAGCAACAACAAAAATGAAAGCATAGCTAAAAGTAGTCAATGAATATTAAGTGGGTTTGTCATAAAAATGACCATCCGTGGTAGTAGGACGGTGTCATAAATAGTCCGTTTTAAACCATGTTTGCTTGGACCACTGGCTACACATAGATTGTCATGTAAGGTGGGTAATGATCTTGAAATCAGAACATTGATGAGAAAGTACATTGACTATATTGAAGCAAGTGATTTCTCAAAGACCAAGCAACTAAGCCCTGTCAGAAATGCAGGATCAACTTTGTATTCATAATTTATGTTTATAACCCACCTACTACCAATTGTAGCTTGAGGTATTAATAGTAATCTGTGGGTGAGTAGTTAACAGTTAACTCTGGAGTTAAAGAAGTTCAACAAAGCGTTATCTTTGCTTGTTTTGAGGGGAATTGCAAATTTTGAAAAGATGGTCAAGCATAAGTATGTACTATAAACTGAAATGTTTTGAAAATATATTAATATAGTAATATCAATAATTCTATAATGCCAAGGTATTAACTATCAATACCTAACAATGATTATTAAATGATGGGAGAAAATTACAGTAGGAAAACCCTGTAATGATATTTTGGAGAAAATTTTGACAAAGTACATTTACTGTAGAAGAGAAAGGTGACAATAGATTTAGAAGCAAAAATAAATAAACAGAAGTAAAAGTCAAACTCTATAATGTTTTCTGTATCTTATATTGTTTTAACCTCTATAATCAAAGTTTAAGATATTTAGGCATGTTGGTTTAACACATACTGCTCATTAATAGGGTAATTATCATAGATCTCCTGGGTAAGGTGAGAGTGTATGTCTTAATACCTGATTTCTTATGCAAGGATATTAAGTTGTTTAACTCATTGTTGCAAATCATGAGCCTTGCTAAAATTTAGCTCATAGAATTACTGGAGAGCCTACTAGAAGTTTGTTGTACAAAGAAGAGTTAAGAAGATAAAGGAATAAGATCCAATGTTTGCTTACAATCATACGATACCAATTAGTGTTTTGCTAACACTGAATATTGAGGAGCACAGTGTGACTTATGTTTCCATTTTGATTTAACACATTTTATCTAAGTGTTTAGTTGTTCACGGGTATGAGAATTTATTTTGTCATTCACTGAGATCTGTTGTAGCTCTAATATTCCTGACTTATCTGAGCTTTTCCAACCTCAAGTTTAAGGAAACAATTTACCATTCCTCAAGGCACTAAATTACTTTTAGTATTACAATTTCTATTCCTTTGTCTCTCCTTGATCCTCTGACATTTTTTTCGTGTCTTCCCTTGTAGTGCACTTAAGCAGAGCTATTTTGATTAAATAACTTCCCAGAGGACTGAGATTATAATACAATAGTCTTCCAAACAGGTTATTCTTGAGTACATATTGCCATTATGCAGTGCAGCTATAAAATCAGTACTTCATAAATTCATGTTTCTATGAAATCTGCCAAGTAGATGAATATCTCTTTCATTGCTCCTGACATCATTGAATTATAAATAATAAAGTGAAACTCCAATTGTTTATTTGCAATGGAAGAGCTCTGAGAAAAAATTTAGTTATCAATGATACAGTAACCTTTAGGAAAAGACAGTAACTTTAAAATTACAGTGAACACTACCTGAAATAATTTCCCTTAAATTGAGCAATTGTTCAGAATTGCCATAAATCAATTCTCCAGATCCAACAGAATAAAAATGAGTGGTGAGTGCATTCTTATTCAATTCATTTTTATTAGATTCAATCCGCTTCAGGGTTTTGGAGTTAAGGTGGCATTTGATTGGCAAAGTAATTACTAATTAACATGGTTTCACCAGGGCAGAGACCTTCACTACTGGTCATATTTTTAACTCTTCTGAGAAATTGGTCTGCACATTGTTAAGACAACCCCTGGGAAAAATACTCTTCCTTCTTTATGTCAAAAGTTCACTATCATTATACACTTGGAAAATTTCAAATATTAAAGTGAAACATGGCACAGTGTAATTAAATGTTCAGAATTAGACTTTTTAAGTAAAATAAAGCTCAAAATAAAATTGTATCAGTGTGACATATTATTAATCTCCACTTTTCATGTAGTTAGCCTTTTAATAAAGACTATTTTATATTAACTCTTTAGCACATAAAAGGTCAGTAAAGCCTGATTTCAGCATTAAAGTTCCCATTCTTATAGCTTTCTTACTCTGCTGGCCTCAGAAACAATAACATCTTACTGACAGCATACAAAGTAAATAAAGCTACAAAGTTTCAGTTATGCAAAACAAATAAGTTCAGGATATCTAATGTACAACAATGTGGCTATAATTAATAATATTGCACTGTGTACTTGAAATTTGCTGAATTTGCTGAAACAGTAGATCTTAAGTGTTATCACCAGGATAAAAAGAAGAAATCAATAACTATGTGACATGATGCATACGTTAATTAGCTCTATAGTGGTGAATATTTCACAATATAAGTATAGCAAATCACTAAGTAACCTACCTGAGATGTATGCAACTTTTAACTGTATATTATACCTCAATATAGCTGAAAAAATTTTAAGAGTAAGTAAAGCTGTGCCTCATTAACAAAGTAGGAAAAACATACTATATTTTGCTGTGTATAATGTACTTGGTGTATAATGTGCACCCACATTTTTGGCTTAAACATTCAGGAAAAAATTTTTTTGTTTTAATTTTTTAATTCAAAATTTTATTTATTTTTATATTTAGGTATTTGTTTTCTACATTATAAATGAATTTTAGCATTTTTACCATATTGTGGTACAAGGTATTTTATGTAACAAATAACTACAAAGCACAAGAACAGATACAAGAAACAAGGCATTTTATGTATAAATTTTTTATATAAAAAATTGATGATCATATTCCAGAGAATTATTTTGCATATGGATATTGTGATTAATTTCTAGAGTTGCATTTTTAACTCATAGGCATAAATAAATGAAATAAAAACATTTAGGTAGGTACAGAATTAGTACCACCCACGTATAATGTGCATTTTTATTTTTCCCTCACAAATTTGGGCAAAAAATTGCATATTATGCAAGGCAAAATAAGGTGACACTTTGAAGAACATGTCACTCAGACACAGTTTTGTGATGTACATTTTCTCAAAATGCTTTTATTTTGGAAAAACAAAAGTCCACTCTATTTTTGTTTGTTTATTAATTTGAGTGCAACCTGACTGCTAATTTTGAAAGTTAATACACTTGGATACAGGTTAGGAACCTATATTTGTTTATTTTCTGTCTCCTTGCATTAGGACTAATAACACAAACCCAATTCAATGATAGAACTGTAGAGCTAGTCGAAGGAAATAAAAAACATCCTTTCTATGTAGCCAATGAAAGCTAGAAGTAGCATTTGAATGTTTATTCTCTTTTGCTATTTTCTTTTACTTAAAACTAACAACTTAATCATTATTGAGGCTCCATCTAGTTTTTCACATAGAAAGATACATTTATGAAATAATTTACTTGCAAGTTTTTATTAGATTTTAGGGAGGAGGAAGTGTGCAAAATATTCTGATTTCCTCCTGACTCACATTCTAAGTACGTTTAACAAAAAACACTTGAAATGTACATTTAATTTCTAGATTCTCCTGAGCTATAATTCTGTATTAACAATGTATAAGATCAATAGTAACGAGGAGAAAGTAGTTGTCTCAAGGATAAAATTATATTGGGGGGAAAGAAATTATTAAACAAAAACACTGGTGTATCCTGATTCATCTCCACTGACAGGCCGATATCGAAACCGATTGACCTTCACCAATCCTTCATCATTTTCTCTGTGATCCCACAGCTATGACGGTATCTTTTGACTTGATGGAACAAGAACACTGAAAAAGAACATTTACTGTATCTAAATTAATGAACCCTGGGGTAGGAAAGAAGCACTGTGCCACTTGAGATATTTTTGCTCTCCTCAAAGATAGAGGTGCTCATAAGGTCAAAGCTCGTTGGGCTGTAACTCCCAAGATTTCAGCAGTAAGAAAAAAATGTTCTATATTTTCCTGTACTTCTTAAAATCTTTCTTCTTTTCTTCTTCTTCTTTTTTTTTTTTTTTTTTTTTTTTTTACTATTCTATTTGTGGCATCCTTGAAAATACAATAGACACAAAAAAATCAACTTGCCCTTTTCTCTTGACTGAATATCAAAATTTTAAATATTCTCACATGTATCTCATTATTTTTAATTTTGTTTTCTTGGTAAAATTAATATTTAAAATGTTGTACATGATAATATGTGGTTTAAGTGTATTTTACAGTTTGATTTTTATGTTAAAATGCTTTTTTCTCACTAATTTATACTAATATGGAAATATAGCAAGAAAAACAAAGAGGTAGAGAGAATGACATTAAGTTTTGTATAAGAATGAGGTATTTGTCATCTGATAGTTCCACTGTCATTTTTAATTCCATGCTCTTTTAATCTTAGTTAAAATTATTTCTAATAAAATTTCCTTCTTCTATATAAAAATATATAATATCATTAGTTTTATGGCAAAATTATTTTAGTATATTAACATTGTAAATGTAGTGTGTTCAAAATAATTTATTCCAAAGCTGTGACTTTCAGGTTTTTATCAATTTGGGTTTTAAAAAATCTAGACCTTCAAATATTACTATGAATATATGAAGTTAAAAGTGAAAACCGAGGTGTAAAATAGAATTGAAAGTAACTAAAATTTACCCAAGTATCCACTGTTATAAATAAATTTGAGATTAAAATGTCATTCCTAGGGGTCCCCTGGTGGTGTACTGGCTAGACTTTGGCGCTTTCAACACCACGGCCTGGGTTCGATTCCCAGCCAGGGAATCACGCCCCCACCACAATTTAAATAAATAAATAAAAATAAAATGTCATTTCTTAGGGAAAATAATTCAGGTGTTCAAGGTGCTTAATATTGTTATTATTAATTATAATAAGTATTCAATGCTCCTAATATCATTATTATAAGATATTCTTATTATCAAAATATCATTTTGATATGGTTAGTAATTAGTATTTTTTTTCTCTCTCTCTCTCTTTCTTCTTTTTTGATTCTGAACACATGGCATGCATTTAGTTAGTGTTATGTAAAGTAATCCAATTTCCAGAAGACATGTTTTTTCATAAATGACAACATTTACTGTGCCCTGACCCAGATTTTTCTTCATATGTGAACACTCCTAGCATATGAAAATATTTAGAAAAACAACCAACTTTTTCAATATCATCATTGTTATTTTCACTAATGAGAAGCTATTATAATAATAATAATGTATTACCTTTAAAAATCAAGAAAAATAATCCACATGTATCTACAATCTGAGCGACCTACCTTTCATTCTGGCATTTTCTGTCATACTCAGCGCACAGGCATGCACTTTCTACGTCGTTGCTTCTAACCAATACTATGTTTTCGTTTTACATTTGACCACAGTCATATTTTTCTCAGATTTTCTCATTTCCATCCTTGGCACACTAACCTTTCCGTAAGGAAGCTGTTACTGCCCATTTCTGAGAGCTCACGACTGTCTGCTCAGCCTCGGTTGAGGAAGTTGAAGGGTAGTAGAATTGACACCTGATTGATTATTTTGACAATTAAAAACAGCAAATATAGGAAGAAGCTCTCTCTCTGAACCCCTTATCTGCCTCAAGAAGTTCAATTATTATAAATCTCCTTCTAGAAATTTCATCAACAAGGGAAATTGACTCATCAATCCATCACTGATGCCACACCCAAACACATTTTGTCACAGCTATTATATTCGCCATCTATTCTTCTAAGGGCCCTTTCATGTTTCCTAAAAATCATTTACTCTCCCTAAGAAGCCAGCAAGTCTCCACCTCTTTCACTGTGAAGACAGTATCCGAGTTAGAATTCTAAGCCACCTCTGTGAGTTACTCACTTTTCCTTGGGTATTTCCCAAGTGTACATGAGGTATGTGTTACAGACTTCTGTTTGCTTTTCTCTTGTTAATCTGTCCTTTTATTTTAAGGGGAGTCTCATCTAAGAACTCAGAGGGTACAGGAGAAAAATGTTTTTCTTCCTTTGTAATGTCTTTGTATAACATTGTTATATCCCTTGCTCAATATCCTATATAATCACAGTGTTCTTGCATTATTTCAATACAATATATATAAAAAAACAAAATTATCTATTATTGTAGTAATAAAATATGTCTTTCATTGAATTTAATACTGTTTAGAATAGCATCAAAACTATAAATTACTTAAGGATAAAGCTGGTAAAAGATGTCTATAAATGTGCAATACCTGTACATTGAAAACTGCGAAACACTGCTGAGAGAATTTAAAATATAAAAAGGAATTAGTTTTTCATGGGTTGGAAGACTAAATATTAAGATAACAATCCTCAGATTTACCTAGAGATAGATTTCCCAATCAAAATCCCAAAAGGCATTTTCGTAGAAATTGATAAGCTGATTCTAAAATTTGGAATCCAACAAACTACAGAAAGTAAAATCTCTATTTTTTTTTTCTCTTTATGTGGGTAGTTCCCTGGCTGGCTGGGAATCGAACCCAGGCCGCAGCATTGACAGCGCCGAAGCCTTAAGCCACTACACCACCAGGAAACTCCTAAAATCTCTAAAATAGCCAAAATTACTTTGAGGTAGACAAAGTTAAGTGCTAACGCAACCTAATTATTAGACATATTATGAAGCACCCATGGTCAAGATAGTGTTATTTTGATATCAAGACAAATGAATCAATGCAAGAGTGCTCAGAAATAGATCAATTTCAGATTTTAAAAAAATCTTTCGTAATTGATTTTTATCAAAGGTAAAATGGCAATTAATTGAACAAGTCTAGTCTTTTCAACAAATAATGCTTGAACATTTGAACAATCATTTGCAAAAACATAAACTTTAATACATATTTCACACTGTGTAAAAAATTAACTCAAGGTATTTGTAGCCCTAAATACAAAACCTAAAGATATAAAATATCTAGAATAAACACTGAAGGAAAATTTTTGTGTTTTTAAATTATGGAAAATATTTTCTTATGTCACCAGAAGCACAATCCATTTAAAAAAAGAGAAGGGGGAGTGAATTAACATGTCTGGTCTTTGAAAAACACTGTTAAAAGAATGAAAAGGCCCATCACTGACTGGGAGAAAATGTTTGGAAACTATATATTAAATAGAGTCTATCTGGAAGGTATAAAAAAACTTCCAACACTAAACCACAATAAAACAAACCAATAAAAATAGCAAAAATCTAATATTTAATTTAATATTTGAACAGGAAATTCACTAAAGAAAATCTCTTGTGTGTTATTTAGAGTTAAATCAGAAACCAATAAAAATGACAAAATATTTAATATTTATTTTACTATTTAAACAGAAACTGCACCAAGAAAAATTTTCTTGTGTATTAGAGTTTAATAAGAAAGGCCTAACATATATTTAGCAGCATTCAGGTGTATTTAAAACTTTTTTTCTGTCATTTACACCTAAAAATTTATCTATCTATCTATCTATTTATTTATTTATTAAATTCATTTTTATTGTTAGCCTTTTTGGGGTGACATCTGTTAGCAAGGATGACATAGGTTTCAGGCATACAGTCCTACAGTGCATTGTCAACTTGATGTATAATAAGTTCACCACCTAATGTGACTTCTCTTTCCATCACCTTATATTTAGCTTCCCCCACTCCTCTCCCACCCCCTCCCCTTTCTCCCCTCCCTAACCCACTCATCCCCAAATAAACATTAAACTATTGATTGTGTCCATGGGTTGGTTGGTTGGTTGTACATTTCTTTTCTCTTTGTTGCTTTCAGTTTTATATTCCGCATAAGAGTGAAGTCATACAGTTCTTTGTTTTTTCTGTCTGGCTTATCTCACTTAGCATGATGATCTCCAGGTCCATCCATTTTGTTGCAAAAGGCAATATTCTAAAAATTTAAACATAGTTCTACTTATTTGTCATTGGACTATAGAAGAGAAGTGAGGCTAGCACAAGATCATCAAATTGATAACTTGGTTAAAAAAAGAGGTAGCACATTAGTTAATAATTTTTAATATATATAAAATATCTGTAATTCTATTAAGCATTTTTTGAGACGATTATTAGTTGGGGAAAAAACTTAATTGTTTTGAATGAATACAATAGCATATTTACATTTGTTTCTACAGCTTAATTGCTTTTCTTTAGTTAAGTTGTCAACATAAGCATTTTTATATTGCAGTGGCCAAACATAAAGCAAGATATTTGACAAAATTACCAGATCTGGAATATTTGTGTTTACAAACGTGATCAAAAGCCTTTCAATTGAATCTGACTTTTAAAATTGCCATTATTTCCTTTTTTTCACCCGCTGTGCTTGGATACATTTTAGTGATTAAAAAACACAAAATGCTGGATGGTTTCCAATGCTTTACTCAGCACAGACCTTAAGCTTTGGGGAAGGATTTTATTTTCTTATTCCAGATATAATCATATTGATGCTATTTGTCATGGACCAAAACTGGACAGCTTAGTATTTTAAAGCCAGCCCTTCCTATCAATCATTTCTGAAGGAGCAATGACACTACCACTACAGGCTTCACAATATTGATTATTCTTAAAGTTATGAGTCCAAAAGTTCACTGTGATAACATAACCCTATTTCACCAATGAAAAGGTTGAAGGAGAAAGGTTAACACTTTTATCAACTCAACAAACACATCTTTGGCACAGCCAAACTGTGTATGTCAATTCAATAGATTGTTTTTCCTGTTTATTCAAATAAATTAGGAATTGAAAATCTATGGAAATTTCAATTGTGTTTAATTTTTTTTAATAACTGACTTTTCTTATATCAGATAGCAATAAGACAAACATTATAATGTTACCTCATTTTTATTGCTGTAAGAACATCAAAATTAATCACACAAAGTTGAATTTTGGAACTCTAAGCCATGTTACCCAGAAATATCTAAATAGTGGAATGATATATGAATTACATAAACCTATCATTCTACTATATCCCACTTACCCATACAATTCTACAGGTACTTCTATTATTATTAATAAAACGTTAATGTTCTCTAATCATAGTAGTACTGTATTATATAGTTGTAATGCAAGAATTATGAAACATGATCCTTGAGCACATATATGCAAGTTCAAGTTTACTCTCCAAAAATTTTAATATTAAAAAAATTTTCAGAAAAATATTTAAAAGACCAACCTAAGTTACCATATCATCCTTTAAAATTTTGTAAATGACATTAACTTACACAAACAAAATATTACAGCTCATTATTGCTATTGTTTGGTAAAGGTAGTAGGGTTATATTGATCAAAGGGTATTAAGTTCCATTTATGAGATGAATAAGTTCTGGGGAATCTAATGTATACGGTGGTGACTACAGTTAATAATACTGTATTATATACTTAAAAGTTGCTAAGAGAGTAGGTATTAAATGTTCTCTCAACAAAAATTAAGTGTATATAAGATGATGTAATTGTTAACTAACCTGATTGTGGTAATCATTTTGATTACACACACACACACACACACACATACACACACACACATAATACATATTTATCAAATCACTACATATACAACTTAAATTTACTTACACAATATCATATTTCAATTATATCTCAATAAAGCTGGGGAGAAAAACAATAGAAAAATTTTTAGCCAAAAAAGTGGAAGAACATAGCAGAGAAAAAATAAATTGTTTTAAAGTTTACCTCGTTGTCTTTATTCTTATTTCTCATCACAGTAAAACAAATTAACTACAACAACACAACAAAAAAAAAAGGAATAATCTAACAAATACATTGTCATTGATAAACACTAACTTTTAGACCAGCAAGTAAATTTATTCTCTGATAATGGTTTACAGAATGAAGTCAGGTAAGTCTCCTCTTTATTGCCCTTTTTGTACAGATCCTAACTTGCACAGGTGTCCCTTGTAAAGTTATATCATGTGACTATTGATTTAATTTGGTTTTCATTGAAAGGTTTTAAGTTCTCAAAAGAACCTAAAGAACAGTTGACCCTTGAACAATACAGATTTGAACTGCATGGGTCCATTTATACGTGGATATATTCCAATAAACATGTACAGTACTGAAAATGTATTTTCTCTTCCTCCTGATTTTCTTTAGCTTATTTTATTGTATTAAGACCATATATAATATATACAACATGCAAAATCTGTGTTAATGTACTGTTTATGTTAATGATAAGGCTTTGCATCAACATGAAGCCATTAGTTGTTAAGGTTTTGGAGAGTCAGATATTATATGTAATTTTTGGACTTTGCAGGGGTTTGGCACCCTTAACCTCTGCTTTGTTCAAGGGTCAACTGCACCCATCTTTTCCATGTCAGACCATCTTGACCTTCCCATTAGTTTGTGTTATTTAGCATAGCTTGAGATAAAAATTACAAAACACGCAAACTCACTTCTCTAGCAAATAATTAAAATATACATTATACATTATATGATCTTAATTCCTAACTCCATTTTTAACTCTGACTTTTATATTTTGATTATAGTTAATAATAACACTTCCTCTGTGATTTGCATTTATGAGAACATTCATTGTGAGTATAAAAAATAATACTGTGACTTTTCTAGTTTAGAACCAGAAGGAACTTTATAAATATTAAATAATTAATTCTCACAACACTGAAGGCAAAGTTTAATAATCTCACTTTATAACCAAGGAGATGAGAACAGAATGCTAAAGTCGCTAGCTGACTACATTAGACAAAGTGCCTGTCAGGTCTGGGATGAGAACTTGCAGTGTGAGTGCAGATATGCGGATACTGTGTAAGAAACCGGTTGTTGGAAGGATTAAAGAATATTACTTACAATTAACATACTCAGCACCCTTGAGAAGATTATATCTTGTGCTTTGTTATAAGCTGCCTAGTAAATGGCCTAACTTTTAAAAGGAATTGGTAAATTTCATTTTTAGGTGACACAAACCAGAAGGCCTTTTTATTTCATTGCACTCTCTCCTTGTATTTTTGGCGTACATGTGTCATTCTGAGCTGAATTTTACATTTCACTTAATTCCACATTTTGTGATTTACATTTTGCTTCTCACATTCACAGAAGTAACTTGAATTACTTGAATAAAGCTCATGCAAAAGGTAGAACAACAAATATACTATGATATACCAATTTTTGTAGTTATAAAGGAACAAATTTCTTTATACAACTAATTTTCTTTCTCCTTAATGTAGCTGTGGTTGTAGGAAGAAAAAAAAACATCTCTTAATAACGTGAAACATTTTAAAAACAGCTTACTTGATGCTAGCTTAAATAGATGAAAAAGCTACTTTAAATGAGAAGCTAATATAGAAGCCTTAAATTTGGAAAGTATTCTTATATTTTTTTCCATATTCCACATAGCTGATCAAAGATAGAGATTTTATTAAAGAGAACACACAAAAGATGTGATTAAAAAAAACCTGGATATAAAATTATAGGTGGCCGATATGCCTGAGTTTTCTCACAAAATCAAAGCACTCTTTATTTCATACTTTTCTTTCTATCTATTCTACAATTGAGGAGTGATGGGAGGAAGAAATCTTGGATGTTAGAGATAACATAATGTAAAGTGAGCTTTTGATTCCAAACCCATTTCTAAATCCTCTGTTTTTTTTGAGCTATAAACATGTGTCTTCCAGCTGATGACTCTAGGCATATATAGATTATGATAATACATTAAATTATGTGCAAAAATTTAAGAACAGGCCTTTGCAGCCATTGTCTGAGATTTTAAAGTAAACCAAAACTTTTTTCTCAATTACAGCAAACTTGTTTACACTAGTGTGAACTTTATTTGCTTTGCTGCTTTTGGCTGAAATTCAGTATACTTGTTGCCATTTCACTTTCAAAAGCCTTTGTGAGTTTTATTCTTGCACTACTGCTTTTTCTGTTAATCTCTGATTCCCACTACTTTGTTATATGAATATGAATCTTAAAAGAGCAGAGCAATAGAATTTCAAATTGAAGAGACAAAATTTGAAAATAAATATTTGACCAAAGGTAGTTTATTATGATTTGCCAAGAAGAACAATTCTATTTGTTTTGGCCTTCGGTTGGCTTTCTAAAGGAATCTCATTGGTGCTTACAAATTCAGATGATCTCAAGAATTGTATAATTAGTAACTTTGTACTTCTTATATAATGACCATTTATAAAAAGCAAATGCTCTTTAAAATTATTGATATTCATAATAAAAATCTCACATTCAACTCTTTATTCCAAATAGAAATGGGAAGGCAATGAGAAAATACATGTCACTTTATAATCTTATGATATAAAGATTACTTTCTATTACTTCCTTATGGAACATTCAGTATAGGTATGTCCACAATATCTATAATTTTAGGTAGAGAGTCGGTCAAGCATGGTCTGTACATAAAGGCAAACTCTGTCTTCAAAATATATTTAAATGTATTTAAAATGACTAAACAACATAGAATTCCATTCTGTTGTTTTCTAAGAGTTTTACGATAATTTAATTTATTATTATAATAATCCTGAATTGGGAAATCAGAAACATATTAAGAAATTATATAGGGCATATTTAGCTACTTATCATACACTAAATACATTTATCCAACTGTTTAAAACAGCACCTAAATTTTTGTCCAATGAATTTAATTTCATTTAGTACTTATTGATGGTTTTCAAATTCTACTTTCAAGAATTTATGTGTCAACGTTATGGAAAAGAAATTGAAGATTCACATGCCATGTGTAATTTTAGAGACCATAAAGTTTTTCATAATGATTGGGAGATAAAAAATTAATCAGCAATTTAAATGTCTTTCTTCTCTAGCTTACACTAGCTCCTGATAATTAACGAGCTACATCTGATGAGATAACATTAATACAATTTATTAATACACAATTTTCAATTCAAAAACAATTTTTCTGTAGTTCATTTGGTAAAATATTCTGTAAAGGTATTTTTTCTCTCTTGAAATAGATAAAATAGTAAGTTGATAAAATAAGTAGTTGATCTATTTTAAACCGTCTTAAATAAATTTTATCTCATATTCCAATCCCAAAGTATTTGCAAAATTTTCTGGAACAATGATTTTGAGAAGACTTTGAAACTGACCCTAAACTCTGTATGTCAGAATAACATGAGAGATGTGTTATCTTTCAAAAGTAAAAAAAAGAAAATTTATGGCATATGAATCATAAATTTGCTACATCACACTGAAGAGTCCATCTAACTAGTATGCAGCTAAAATACTCCTCCAAAAAGCAACTTACATTGTCTGTATATTGAAACTTGTCAAATACGATATTGATAGTTAATAAAAAATTGAATGTTCTCTGCAGAGTTGCATATTCAGTAGTATGTCTTTTAATTAAGTTTTTCCATCAATATTTAATTGTAAAATTCATATTTTTCTGCCTGGAAAAATAAAACAGTTTATAAACTATGGGGGCAAAGGGCTTGAGAATCAAGAAGGCCTTTGCAAGTATTGACCTGATACTTGCAAAGTTCCTCACAAAATGAAGTATAGATTTATGGAACACATTGGTTTATATATTTAATGTATAGATGATAAGTATGACCTGTTTTATCAATTTAATTTAATTGTATTCACTATACATGATTAATCATAAGGAAATGTATCTGTTTGGGGCTGAGCTATATGAAATGAAAAAATAACTTCCTAAGACATACATTAAATAGCCTCCATTAGTGACCTGTCAGCTCATACTCATTAAACCTTCATAAAATATTTCCAGTGGTCTAGGATCTGACAAGGCCATTATAAGTTATTTTAGTATGCAATATTTTTGCAAATGCATACAACTTCTATTATTTTCAGGAATTAAAAGTCATTCATAAAAGTGGTTTACATAAACCAAGTTTAATTTAAGTAATTTGTTCATTCCCCATGACAGTCCTCACACATGATTGAAAATACATGCTGAATAAGCATCATAACTTTTGATAATTTCAACATGTTCTGCTAAATAAAAATAACAGTTTTAACAGGAAAAATATGATAAAGTCTCTGCCACATAAATGTTATTGAAATATGATTTTGAAAATGAAGTATATACTGATGCTAGATAGCCTCACTATCTCCTTTAAAACCACAGTCAGTAGAAGAGCAAAATTCTCAAGGTGGGTGAGCATAGATTACTTTGAGTTTGTCATAAAATGCACCTGATTTCACAAAGGCAATAATTAAGGTCACATGGACAAATTAAATGCATATTGGAGAAAAAAAATTAACAAAGACAATTTTTTCAGTATCTTTGATTATCAAACAGTTGTAATTAAAAATTCTAAATGGAAAACACTGCTATATAGTTTTCTGAAAATCTAAATATGAAAGAATTAAGATATATTATTTATTTTATAGTTAAAGTAGATTAACATATAGTTACACAATTAAGCAAATAATTTGGATATTAATGTAAAAGCTCTTCTTAGTTTCATGACTCTTGTTCTTAGAGTTAGTACTCTCCCAAGTAATATTATTTTGAGAAGTGCTAAGAAGACTATTCTCTTTTCAGATGTAGTTTTCCCCAAAATTTATCATTACTTTCTCACAGTTCTGTCAGGAGTTATACCTTTTTTTAAAGTTCTCTATTCGCACATGCTTTACCTAGCATTTTAAAATAATTATATTAAATGCCAGAAAAATATAGCAAGCATGAGTGAGTTTGCCAGTTTAATATAAGAAAGAGTTAAAGGAAACACAAGGGCACTAGGAGAAAGCAAACAAGGTTAGTGAACTTGATGTATCTTTCCGGGGCAAAGCCTGTTATTTGGAGCCTACATTTCCAACTGTGCAAGTATTTATTGCACTTAGAAACTTTCTTTCCAGAAAATTAAAGATTGTACTGTATTTCTCTGATATTTATGACTTTCAGTAATAAAATGCTTTTTAATATAACAATATTTATAGTCCTGCTCTAAAGCACATGGCTCAAAATTTCCCCTTAGATGATGGAAAATCTTAGATGAATAACATAACTTAGACAAAGTAGTACTATACTAGGGAGATCTTTATGAATATTAATAAAGAGCATTGACTTAGGCCTTCTGTATACCAAGCACTGGAGTAAGATTTTTGTGTATATGGTCTCTTGTACTTCTCCCCATTGTTTTATATCATGAAGAGTTTATCACCATTTTCAATATTTGGAGTCTGAATCAGAAAGAACATTGGCCAAAGTCACAGAATTAACAAATTAAAAGGCAAATATTTGTATGTATGTCTAATTAGGTTGAACATCATTTTAAAGGATTTGTAAAGCATATTCACATTTCATTAGACCCATATTGCTTTTTAATGACATGATAAAAGTTCCTTTATTTCTAAATACTAGATTAGAAAATTAAGTATTAAGTTCTCAACTACATTTATTGAAATAATATACATGGTGAAATAGTATTTTCTTCAAAATTTACTTTTAAGTTTTAATTTAAAAATTAAAACAAGATAGTATATATCAAATTAACATTAGATATTTTAAGGATACACATATCTATATCTAATTCATTAATTAATTTAATAGCCTGATACTATTAAATACATTTTTTTGAGAGGAAACCAGTGAGATGGGTATTTTTATTTTTTAATTTATTTTTATTTATTTTTTATTGTTAGACTTATTGGAGTAACATTGGTTAGCAAGAATTACATAGGTTCCAGGTATACAATTCTACAGTGCATGGTCAACTTGTTGCATTATAAGTTCATCACCCAGTGTAAATACATTTTATGTTCATGTAGATATAAATTTACCTACATACATCATAATCTGAGTCTCATTTTGATATAAAAATGCTGCCAAAGATCAATGGGGAACTAGAAATTGCGTATTTCAAGTATTTGATAATGTAAATGACAGATTCTATGTGTTTACACTACATCATATAGGATACTAAAGTCATGAAGAATTTTCTAAGTAGATGTCTATCAATTTCATTACCTTAGGAAAGAAATTGATGTAGTAAGAATTATGTCCCACAGCAATTTAGTTAACAGAAATTTCAGATAAGGTCTTTAAGGTAACACACATTATGGTAATTTTTTTCTACTCCCCCTGTCCCCCTTACCCTTTGGTAACCACTAAACTGTTGTTTAAACAGATACAATATTGAGTACAAGAATATAGAACCAAAGGGCACATGCTACGTGGATTCATTATCCTAAGTTCAAAACTATGAAAAACAAATCTAGATTGTAGGCATAAAAAGATTTTTGCCTGGAAAGGGTCATGCATGAGCTTGTTGAGATGTTAAAAGAAATTACATATTTTGATTTGTGTGAAGGTACGTTTTTATAGATAACTTTTTAAATGGCCAACCTGCATGTTTAAATTTGTGTATTTTACTGTGCTAAGCATTATGTCAATATTACAATTAATGGGAGAAGTGTGAGGGGTTGGGAGAAGAGGGAGGAGGAACTAAATATAGGTGATGGAAAGAGAAAAAAGAATACAATTAAATTTAAAAGTAGATACTATGAGCAACTATATTCCAAATAATATTAATATATGACACATATAATTTGAAATATATATGAAAGATGAAACTTCACAGAACAATGAAAGTTACCAAATATGACATAAGAAGAAATAGAAAACATGAATATTCTATAGTACTAAATTGGTTTCAATAACCAAATCATTTCTCAAATATAAAACTGGCACAGATGGATTTACTGGTGAGTACACAAACTTCTAATTAACAACTTTAAACATAATATTTCTCTCCAATTTTAAAGGTGCTTATATTTTATCTAAAATCACTTATAATTTTAACACGTCTTAATACCAGAACAGTACAAGAAATAAACATTATCAGCGATCTACTTCATAAACATAAAATCTAAAAATTATGAATTTATTATTTATAAACCAAGAAAGTAAGTCCAAGAAAAATCATATATAATACATAAATTATGATGATCAGCTTAGGTTTATATTCAATATTTAATAATATTTTAACTTTGGAAAATTAACTTTTCAGTCCACCAAATTTACAATTAAATAGAAATTTTATGATAATCTCAATAGATTCACAATAAATACTTGATAAACTTCATCATTCATTCTTGATAAAACCTATTAGCACACTTATAACATGAAGACTTTTTTACCTTGATAAAAATATATTAGTGAGGTAAGCTAACTGCTTTAACAAAGGATCTCAAAATTTAAGTCATCACAAAATACATTTTTTTAAATATACAGTAGTTTAGTATATCAGGCTCCTTATTTATGGGATTCTTCTTGAAGATTCTATGCTATGCGAAGCACTAATACAAGGGACCCAGGTCTCTTTAACTATATTTCTCAAATAAATTCTATGGCCTTTACTTTCAACTGTTAGAAATAGAAAAAAAATGATCATGCAGTTCTTATACTCTAAGAAAGGAGCACCTCACATATACCTGTAACTGTTTGGAAAAAAGTCAGTCACCCTAAACTTCAAGTGAAACTTGTAAATGCACAATAGCTCTGTGCCCAGTTAGAAGAGAAGATGCAATTTTGTGAATGCCTAGTAATTTTAGCTACAAACTAGATCTACAACATAACTAGAGAAAATATACTTATTTGTCAAATATTTAAACTTTCCTTTTGAGGTGAGAACAGACATGGGCATATGCCATCACCATTTTTATTTGACCTTGGGTTGGAAGTCTTAACCAGAGCAGTTAAGTCATGAAAAGAAAAATAATAGGTATAAAATCTGGAAAGGAGGAAATGCCCAGTTATTTCTTCACACACACACACAAAAAGCTCACTAAATTCAATTTGATTTCAATACAAACTCAAAGAAAAAGCAATTGTAGTGTAAAAATTAGTTATGTTGAAATTGATAGTCAAAGATAACAAAGACAATATTGAAGCAGATAAAATGAGGATGAGATATTTCACTGTTAGATACTAAGATTTATTATAAAGCTGTAAAAGTAAAGGTGGAATGATATTGGAACTGAAGTGAAAAAAATATTTCCCATCTTTTCTTTGTCTTTGCCTTTCAACTTTGGAAATCTCTATTGATATAACTTCAAGCCCCCTGATTATTTCCTTGGCCACATCTAACCTACTGATGAGCCTATGAAAGGCTTTCTTCATTTCTACTACAGAGCATTTGATTTTTAGGATGTCATTTTGATTCTTTCTTAGTTTTAATCTGTCTGATTACATCGCTCATCTGCTCTGACTTGGTGTCAACGTTTTCATTAGAGATTTTGGTATATCATAATTTCGAAAATTGTTGCTGTACTTGAGTCTGGTTCTGATGCTTGCTCAGTTTCTGCATGCTGTACTTTTTACCTTTTCACATGCCTTGTTATTTTTTGTTGCTAATCAGACATGAATGATCCAGTAAAAGAAGAGGTAAATAGGTCATCTGAGTGAGATTTTTGCCTAACTGTCTAGAAATTAGGTGTTGTTTACTGTTTGCTTTACCTGTAGGTGACAATCTAAGTTTTTTTTACTATTTTTGTTTTCATCTCTTTTCTTTGGATTTTCCTAGAGACTCCTTCAATAGGGTGCAGACAAAAGGAACAAAATCTGAGGTTGGGGAAAGGAAACCAAGGGGCTTTTGCAGGTGGGGCACCTTAGATTCCAGGAGCTGTGGAGGACAGGAGTGTCGATCTTTAATTTCTCAGAAATGCCACTGGAGCATTACTACATGAGAAAAACACTCTATTGTGCCCCTACTGAACTGTAGCAAATAACACAAATTTATCCAGCTGCCTGAGAACTCTGACCATGCGAAACAACTCCAGTGAGGTTCGTTCCTCCCTCTGTTCTCAGTCATCCTCATAGAAGAATACTTTTTGATAAGATTTTATCAAAATTAAAATATCTGCTTTTTAAAGACACCAATTAAAAAATAAATAGGCAAATGACAGACTAGGAGAAATGGTTACAATACATATAACTAAATTCCAGAGAATGTGTTGAAAAGGCAAACCAAGGAAAGAACAATGTAAACAAACTAACAAGCAAGCAAACAGTAAATCTCAAAAGAAATATCTCATAGAGGAAAATAGCAAATTGAATAAGTGGTCAACGTCAACAAGGAAATGCAATTAAATCCGTAGTAAGGTAACATGACACATCCAATTGAGTGTCGGTGAGGATATGTAACAACCAGGACTCTCCTGTGTTGCCAGGGGGAGTGTTAAACTGACAACCATTTTAAAAACCAATTTGGTAACTTCTTATAAAAGGTAAAAACATACCTTACTTGTTGCTCAGTTTTTCTACTGCTAAGTGTTCATCCAGGAGAAATGAAAAGATATGACAATATAGAGGCTTTTACAAGAACGTTCTTTGTAAATTCATTCATAATCACCAAAAACCAGAAGACAGCAGATAGGTTTATCATCAGGTGCAGAGAAATAAATCATGTATATTTCTACAATGGACTACTACTCTGGAATAAAAAACAGACAAACAAACAAGTTACTGATTTATGCAATTCCTAAGGCATTAAGCTGCATAAAAGAAGTCGTAAGTAGAAGAATTCATATTCTAGTCATAGAAAGAGTTCATATGTTGCTTATATGAAGTTCAAAATGGACGAAGCTGTTAAATAAGAAAAAAAAAAAACAGAATGAAAATTGCTTCTAGGGATTTGGTGAGAGTGGAAAGATTCCTCACTGGGAACTGAGACAAGGAAGCTCTGTCTGTATTTTCATAAAAAGACACTTTATATGGATGAATGCATTTGTCAAAACCTATAGTACTTATATTTAATATTGATTCATTTCAAAGCATGTAAACTGTACCTCCAAAAATAAAAGCTTTGGAGGACATTATTGTAATATCTTGTTATTTTCTTAGTGTTTCAAGAAAGGTGCTCCTGAAAGAGGAATTAAGATGAAAACACATCATGTTGCTCTGTTTCTGTGCTCTTCTTCAAACCCAAAACTCATAATTCCACCTTTTATCCCATCTGCACTTTTCTTCTCAGGGACATTTTTTGGGAAAATTTTCTACCTCTCTCCTGATCCATTTTTATCCTTTTATGATGATATTATGTATCTACACACACACACACACACACACACACACATATATATATATTTTATGAACACATTTTATGCTGATGATTCCTTGCATCAGCATAAAACATGTTCTATTTTCTACAATCAAAAAGCATACATACATTAATAAACAAATAAGTAAATTGCCTCCCTGTAGCTTCGTATATTACTTTCCTTCACATTTTCCACAATAAATTCTGAAGTTTCTCCCTAAACCTAATTCCCCTCTAGGACTGAAAATAGGAATACCATACCATCCACTGATAACAAGGAAATCTTTTAATTGTCCCTGATTCTTTTTCTCACACCTTATATACATCAAATACATCAGTAAGTTTTGTTGCCTTAACCTTAAAAATGCATCCAGTTTCCCACAAAATTATTCTGCCTTCATCACTCTAACCCACATATGATGATCAAGGGTAATGTCTCCAGCCTTGGTTATTCCTATGATCTCCTAATTGGTTTTCCTGCTTCCAGCCATGTCCCCTCTGTCTGTTGTCAGTCAGTACAGTAGCCAAGGTCTTCTCTTTAACATATAACTTTCTGTTCCAAATTCTTTAATGGCAGTGTAGAGCTGACAACACGAGTATCTTCATGGCCTGAAATGTTAATTCATCTGAGATCTTTCCCACCCTGAACATGTTTTCTGCTACCTTGAACTCACTGTCTCCCTTGCTTTTCCTTGGGCAGTAGCTTTGAATAGTTTGCTCCCTTCCCTCTTCCAAGACTTTGCTTGAATGTCTCCATCTCAGTGAGAGTTCACAGCAATATATTTACAATTTCAAGTTCAGTGGGGAAAGGGGTTCATATCACCTTTCTCTGCTTAATTTTTCTTTGAAGCATTCATCTTTTAGCATAATACATATTTTATTTTTTTGTCTGAATCTTTCCAGTGCAATATAAGCTCCATGAAGGAAGGTATTCTTGTTCTGTCTCTAGTATTTAGAATCCTGCCTTACATATAATGAGCACTTAATAAGTACTGAGTTAATAACTCAATTTTGAAAAATTGCTGATAGTCTCTTGATACATTTAAGACTGACATTAGTTTTATCTTTGCAATTTAAAGTCATATTCATGTTTTCTGAATTATGTTAAACTAGCAACAAAACACTGGATGTGTTTCCCGATGATTTAATATTTCCAGTGAGAGCTCTAAGCATTAAAAATAATTCAGGAACATATTAATCAAAAAACATTTACAATGGCTTGTCTAAATATTTATATATATATTTATATTATACATATATATGCACATACAGGTATATATGACATGTACATATGCAATGTTACCACATATTATATAATATTATCATATATTATATCTACATATACATATATCAATTATCTTACGAAAGTTGGTAGCAATACTTAACATCAGGGAAAGTTCTTATTTTTTATCTCTAACTCTCTAAAATGAAATACTAAGTAATTTTTATTGCAAATCGAATACTATTTTAAAGAATGAAACTAGTCCCCCATCAGGGAAAAAGTGGCAGAAAGGTTGAAATATTTACAATCTCTTATCCAGCCAGGCATCTCATCAACATAAATAGAATAAGTAGAGTTGCTAAAGTCTACAGTATTACATTTGAGTGTCTGCGAGGTAAACACGGGAAATTTCCTCTTTCCTTAGAAAGAACAAAAAAATAATAAAACAATGAAGTCAAGCTTGGTATGCTATTGTCCTCTGGCCTTTGTAATCTCAATGCCATGTTTCCAGTATGTCTTTGAGTCACGTTTGTAGGATAGTGGTATTCATTTGAAGGTAATGGAGAGCATGGTGGTGCTTTTAAATAGGCTGGGTTTCTTTATCCCACCACATTCTTTTTCTAAATGCTCTTAAAGTACACCAGATAAATGATTTATAGTGGTAAGCATCAAGTTTCTTTGATGAACTACAACTCAAAAAATCAGGAGTATACAACCAACTGAAATACTAGAGACAGGTTTCAAATCTTCGGCCTAAAGGGACAAAGATAGTTGTAACCTCTGTTATTCGATGCAACTTGAAAGTAACAAGAAACAACAACAATGTCAATCATTTACGCTATAATGCTTGGGATAATATATTTGAATTGTCCAAAAAAAAAAATCTAAGTTAACATTTCTAATCATTTTTACATTTTCTTAAAGCAGTCATTTCCCACTATAATATTCTTGAATCTTTCTCCCTGAGCTTATTTCTACTCTGTAAATTCTTATTCATAAATAATTTCATCATCAGACATGATGCTGTCTATAACCTAATGGAGTCCTTCAGTATTCTTAAGTATAATTACAGTGCATATCCTATACTGTGTTTTAGGATACTCTCAATATATATAATTGCCACCTGACTGACTAGTATGTTGTTGGAACACTGTAAACTCTTACTTATCCTTGGTGTCATGGGAAGAAGAGACAAATAAAGAAGGTTTATGATTACTTAGGTTTATATGCTTGATGAGTCTTGTGACTATTTGAAAATTTTTAATTTTTTCTTCATAAAGAGATTAGTTAAAACGGGCAGGAGAACAATAACAAATGGTGGTGATGGGTTAGTTCTAAGCCAAAATATGACATGAAGGAGATGTAACAAGATAAATTTTCTGAGTGTCACACATACATGCATGCCAGCAGACAGATTTTGCATTCTAACTGCAACTCCTCCTGGGTCTCCAGTCTGCTGACCTATCTTGCTGATAGCAGACTTACTAAACTCCCATAAGCACATGAGCCAATTTCTTAAAATTAATTTTTCTCTGTTTCTCTGTCTCTGTCTCTCTCTCTTTCTCTCTCTGTCTCTCTCTCTCCACCTCTACCCCCACCCAAACACACAGACTGCATAAAACCAAGAATGAAACAAATCTAACCTGTAAATTTTTGTTGATTATGATGTGTCATTGCAGGTTCACCAGTTATAACTAATGAACTACTCTGGTGAGGATTTTGATAATGGGGGAGGCCAGGCATGCAGAGTGGCACAAGGGCTATGAGAAATTTCTGTACTTTACCTTTAATTTTGCTGTGAATCTAAAATTGCTCTGAAAAATGGTCTTAGTTCTTTTAAAAAACATGATATGGTGATTGAGAAGGAAACATGCACATACACTTCATTCTTAGAGAGTTGGGATGATATGAAAATATTGTTTTCTTACACTTCATATTATGTAGAGAAAAAAACCTTAATATGCAAGCAGAATTTAAAAGTATCTTATAACTATTATTTTTTAAATTTATGTACATATATTATCTGGGTTGTTTAGGAAGTACCCTAGTCATGGGGCAGTTATAGTGAATGGCCAGAGTTGCACTGGCCTTTGATTCAGCATCTGCTTCTGGCTATTTCTTTGCTGTCAGATACAGAAAATGGGATGGGTCTGCTATGTATTGATGCTGATGCTCTGCAGAGAGTCTACAGAAATGAAGAAATAAATGGCTTGAGTTGGCACCTAAAAGTGACCTTCATGTTGGCATAACTTTTATGGTTTTAATGAAGAACTATCTATACCCAGTTAATAATTTCATTTGATCTTGACTCTTCTACATTGTTGAACTGAATATAGTCTTTTGAAACAAAGCTGAGCATCAGGTTTTGGCTGTTCTTTTTTTATGAGTAGAGCTCAGTCTGGTAGGATGAAAATTCATTGGGCAAATTGGCACTGAGATTGGTTGTGTTTCTACAGAAGAAGAAGAAAACACTCGAATGAAATACTGTGAAACATTGATGTTCTTCCCCCTCCCTTTATTTAAAGTTATTCAAGTAAAACTGTGAAAGAGCATAACATATAGGTGAATTATTTCTTCCAAATATTTTTTTTCCTCCAAATATTGAATCCCTTAAACATAGAGTTTGCTTCCAGGCAATTGCAATTTTTCTGGCAATTTTAAACCAAAAATATTTTTTTACCAATATTGGGAGGATACAAAATCATTAGAAATACATTGAAAAAGGTTTAGGCCACACTTCCAGTAGGATTTCATCTTTCAAGTAGAATAGTCTCTTCCATGATTTCAGATTCCATTGCAAGAACACACACACACACCAAAAAACAAACAACACACACACACACACACACACACACACACCAAAAAACAAACAACACACACACCAAAAAACAAACACACACACACACACACCAAAAAACAAACAACACACACACACACACACACACACACACACACACAAAACAGGATCAGAAAGCAAAAATGATGTAGCTGCATTGTCTCTGTCCTAAACTGCTAATAGGACAGAGACAATGCATCAGCATAAGAAATACCTCAGTTTCCACCTCTCTAGACCCTTAATTCTGTTCTGAATTTATTTCATGTGAATTTATCTGATTCATCAAATCTAATGAACATTTAAAAACTAGATGCAAGGGTGATCTACAAAGTGCAGTTTTTAGATTTTCAGCCTCTCCTATATGTGGACACATGCAAAAAGGAAATTCAAATGAATCGTGAGCATCAATACATATTACAGATCTGTCACGTCTTAAAGGCCCTTCTCTAAATTTTACTGTAAATTGAAATTGTGTCTAGAAGACCCTGGCTTCCTTTCACTTATATTATATGATTAAAGATCTTATATGAAACAGAAAAAGATCAATATCAAATTTTATACTATGTGGGACAGATAACCCTTGTTGCTCAAATTTCATAATGCTTTTATTTTTGAGTGAATGTCATTATCTTTGTTCTTTATGTGACAGATAAAACTAGCAAAAGAGTCACTGCCCTGAGTTTTTTGTTAATTTTGTTTTATTTGACTGAATGGTATGAAAATTTACATGGAAAATGTAACTGGAGTCTAGGACTTCCATTAACCAAGATAATTTAATTTGTAAGCACCATAAAATAAATGTTATTATACTATAACATTGTTTCCCTCATCTATGGTGGTGTCTCTTAAGATCACTGCTCAGGCTTCCTAATTTGCTAGGACTTACCAGTCTTAAACGATTATGCTATTATACCATGGCTATGGTTTATTACAGCAAAAGGACAGTTTAAAATCAGCAACATGAAGCTGTGGGTGCAGTCTAGAGAAACCAGGTGCAAGCTTTCAGGTGTCATATAGGCATGCATTCAATGTCATATAGGCGTCCACTCAATTCTCCCAGCAATAGTGTGTGATAACACATATGAAGTATTACCATGTAAGTGACTTCAGCTTCTTAACTCCAGCCACCCCTTACTCCAAAGCATAAAAAGGCCTGAAACTTATGAACTTATGCAGTCAAACTAGCAGAGTACTTCCCAAGGCTTCAGGAATACAAAACAAACAAACCAACAAACAAAAAGCACTATTAAAAGCAGAATATTCTAAAAGCCAATAGGTTATTTCCCAGGAGCCAGCCAAAGGCCAATTCTGATGATGGGCCTTTCTTTGGAACATGTAGTGTTTTATCAAACCTGCTGCGTCAACTCTTTCCTGCCTACCATTTTTAATTAGTATGTCTTTTTGTTTTTTTTTTTTAACAAATTGGATGAAATTCTCCTGGTTCAGAAGCTAAACAATATTGTTAAAAATCGTGGAAATCTCTAACACTGGGTTTTTGTTACTTAAAATGGTAATTCATTTAATCTTATTCTAAAATTTCACTTGGTTCTTTTAAAGTTACATTTTTTTCATAATTATATGTTTTGTCTGGAGGATGGTTCACTGCTTCTTTCCCCCATTAGGAAATACTTATGTTTTCTAATCTTGGAGACACATCTGTCTTCACTCGGTACAGCGTTCTAGAGTGTGCATTGAAACACTGCAACTAGCTAGCTTGAATGTGCTAGGATCTTCAGATCAAAAGAAGAAATAGAAATTGATCTCCACAGGACTGAACTATTCACATAGGACCTAGTGATGGCTGAATTTGAATACCTTAGACATGTGGAGATTACTTGAATTTATAAACACTGACGTCATACAATTGAGTTCAGAAACATGTCCTGTTTGCCCATGAAGCAAAACATTTGCTTTTATTATTGCCTTGACCTGATTAGTACCTAAAAGCTCTTCACTGAAAAAATGAAACACAAGATTGACCATCTGAAATAAGTGAATAGACAATTTTAAAGCTAAGTGGTAGGGAAGAATTCAAGGAAATTTAATCAAAGCGGTACAAACAAAGAAAAAGAACTAGAGAATAACAGAGCAGCAAGTGAGCTCTGTTTACTTAAAAGAGTGCTAACAATGACATGCTAAGAATAGAATACAATTTATCCAGAATTAATATGCTGCCTGTTTCTGATTCTGTGGTGGTTTGGTAATTCAAGCTTCTGAGTAAAATATTTTGTCTATAAACATCAACTGAACATGAGATAAATTTCCTGACTCATGCACTTTCCATAATATAAAACATTTGTAGACTGACATTCTATTCATTGAACTACCATAGATGTTATGCATGAAAAACTTTAAATGTACTCCGAGGTACATGTTATTAATAGTTTCCTATTGCTCCTTTCAAAAATTACCACAAAATTAGTGGCATACACAACATAAATTTGTTATCTTAAATTCTGGAGGATAGAAGTTCATAAATTCACATTACTGGGCTAAAATCAAGATGGAGGCCAGGTCTACAATCTTTCCTGGAGCATCCATTTGCTTGTATTTATCAGTTTCTGGAGGCTGCCATCATTCCTTAGCTCATGAATCTTTGCCTTTCTCTATTTTCAAAACCAGCAATGTTGGGCCAAGTCTTGCTCGTCTCTCTGGTTTCCCTCTTCTGCATATCTCTTCCACTTTTAAGGACCATTGCAAGCACATGGGTCCAACATGAATAATCCAAAATAAATTCCTCATTTTAAGGTTAGCTGATTAGCAATATTAATTCCCTCCACAATCGTCTTAAATTATTTTCCTTTATCATATAAACTAACAGATTTACAGATTCTGGAACTTAGAAACCTCTAAGCTTCTTAGGGAACAATTATTAGTGAAGGGACTATTACTCTGCCTGCTACTCGGTAATAGTTGCATGATATAAGATTGTGTTTGAAAATTACCCAGTAGTATTTTAAAAACCTAAAATACATTTTCTAATGCTGAGATACAAAAAGAAAATAGGGAGGGGGTGGGAGAGGAGGGAGGGGGAGCTAAATATATGGTGATGGAAAGAGAGGACACGTTGGGTGGTGAAATTATACAAGTTGACAACATACTGTGAAGTTGTATGCCTGAAACCTATGTAATTCTTGCTAACAGATGTCACCTCTAAAAGTCAAACAATAAAAATGAATTTAAAAAAATAAATAAAAATAAGCAAATGGGAAAAAAAGAGAAAATATTTTAAATTCATGATGAGGCAAATTTTTCAACTCAATATTTTTAATTTCTCAGGAGAGTTTAATTGAATGGAAACTAGGCAAATCTGATTGTGCCTTTCTCTGTACAAATATTAATATAGACACGTTTACATGAAAGAAAGGCAGGCATCATTGTATTTGTAATTCTTTAATTTGTTAGTGTATAATTGCCCTATGTTATTTGATTAAATGAAGAGAACATAAAGACAAACTAGTATTAGTCTTGAAAACAAAAAATAACAATGTTTGGTTACCATGATTTGATTTATTGTTGTTGTTCATCATTGCTATTAATATTTTACTTTTACCTGTGCAAGGTCGTTTTTCAAGTAGAAAAACCTTTTCAAGGAAGGATGAAATGAAATTTTAAGAAACTTCTTTAACTCTATGCATTTATGATTTCTGACAATTTGTCAACTCCATTTATGCTGAAGGTACACAATGCTAATATTTGTCATGACATGCACAGAAAGAAAGTGCTTAATTCTATATTTTTAATATAATTTAATAGTATTTTTCAAAAGAGAGAAATTTGCAAGTTAAATGTCTACAAGTACAAGTGTAATTTCAACCTTTTAAAAAAACATAGTAGTTTTCTAAAATTTGATGCATTTAATTAGGTTAAGGCAGAGAAAACATTTTAAAATGTAAATGAAATTACAAATGTGTAGAAAATAGTAAAAATCTATATTGTAAAAATGTTTTCTGAGGAACTAGCAAATTTTTAAGTTTAAGATTTCTGTTCAGATTTGATTAAGATTCTTTGAACTTTTAGAAAAGTTAATGTTCAAAGATATAAAATGACACTAATGAATGCAAATATAATCATGGCTAGTATGTTTTAGATTGACCACGTTAACAATATTAGTGGATCAGCAAGTAAACTGGTGATGGAAGTAAATGTTACTTAATTTTAATCACAAATTAGGCTTTCTAGATGTTGGTGTAAAATTACTTTGAAAAGTAAATGCATTTAAAGGCAACTTACTGTAGAAAGTTTATTCTGCAGTTTACTTACAGCTGTACATGTATGTTCTCAGAAATAATACCCTCCTCTATGCCCCATTATATAAATGATTATCCATCCACTCTAAGACACCTCCTTACAGTATTCACTGGAGTGCTTATAGAGGATATTCTTAAAACATCCCGTAGAAATAAAGACGTGCATGTCCTACAACACAGTAATAGGTTATATAAATTATGTCATCTTAGTGAAACAGTAGAACCTTATAATAGAAAGTTGCAAGACTTAAAATGTGAGGGAAAGGAAACTAACCTCATGTCAGTAGAATAGGTAATATACTGTAGAATATTCATGCAGTAGAAGAGAAGACTGAAGTCAAGAGAAAAGTAAGTGAAAAAACTGTGGGCCTACATGTTAACCTGAATAAATATACAATGAATTGAGAGTAAAAGAAACAAAATTTAAAATATAGATTGAGGTATAAAATGTAAACAGCATATAATAATCAAGGCAATATTAAAATAAATTTATTAAGGATAAATTTTTAAATGTAATAAAATAGTAAGATATGCATGAAAATGCATGGGGATGAGAGTAGTGGTTAGCTTTTGGTAGGCAGGTGAATTAGTTCAGGAAAGAAATCACAGGAATTCTAATATATTTGTAATGTGTAAATTTTAATGTTGAGTGTTGACTACATCAGGATTTCTTTTCAATTTTTAATACACTTTGATTGTATAAATTATTTCATAACACACCTTCTCATGCTTAAGTGTGATCTACTAGTTCATGCTTTCTGTGGTGTTATTTATCTGTGTATTATAACAAAACTCTGGAAAACAGAGTTTACAGATACTCCTTTTCAAAGCTTTTGACCTCAAGCAAAATCTCTAAAAAGTCTTGATACAGCTTGTATAGCGATTTCCTTTAGACATCAGACCAACTTCAATCTCCATCTCCCTTATATGTCAGAGAGAAAATGTTCCCAGCACAACTGGCTGTTATCAACAAGACAAGGAATAACAAGTGCTGGAGAGGGTGTGGAGAAAAAGGAACTCTGGTACACTGCTGGTGGGAGTGCAAACTGGTACAACCACTGTGGAAGGCAGTGTGGAGGTTCCTCAGAAAATTGGGAATGGAGCTACCACATGATCTGGCAATTCTCTTTCTGGGTATCTACCCCCAAAATTTGAAAACCCTAGTTCATTGCAACACTGTTCACAGCTGGTCAAGTCTGGAAAAAAACGAAGTGTTCTTTGATAGATGACTAAATGAAGAGTCTGTGGTACTTATACACAATGAAATATTACTCAGTTATAAGAAAAGACGAAATCCTGTCATTTGCAACAACGTGGATGGACCTTGAGATCATCATACTAAGCAAAATAAGCCAGACAATAAAAACCAAGAACCATATGACTTTATTCATGTGAGAAATATAAAACTGAAAGTAACAGGAAGGTGGAGACTAATGGACACAGTCAATAGTTTGATGGTTGCCTGAAGGTTACGGGGTGGGGAGAGGATATAGGACAGGAAGGAGGGGGAATCAAATATATGGTGATGGAAAGAACTGACTCGGGGTGATAAACAGATAATGCAACAAATAGGCGAGGTACTGTAGAATGGTACACCTGGAACCTATTGACTTTTTATTAACCAATGTCAACCCAATAAATTCAATAACAAAAAAATAAAAAGAGCTTAAATTTTTTTTAAAAAGAGAGAAAGGAAAAAGAAAATGGAAAAAAATCTTGGGTGCCAGCATTCCCTTAACAATTGGCAGTCCGTCCTCTCTGTAATAGAAACTAGCCTCTCAGCACACTAGAACGTCTTCCTAACTCATCTGCAACCAAGTAATTGAGATGCAAAAAACTTCACTCAAAAATGTCACCTTGGAAATCAATGACCTAAACAATTCTTACCAGAGAGATTAATTGAAGTCATAGTAGAGTCTTTTCCTAAATAGTAGCTTGTTATTTTTATTAGCAGTTATATTGTCAGTGTATTACTTAATTCTTTGTATCCCACTATTATCTTATGTTTATGTAAAAACATTTTTGCATTTATAACTTATATCAAGCATGTTTAGTAAATATAGGTTGAATAAATAAGAATCTAGGCAATGGAATTATATAGTTTTTTGTCATTTTCTGTCTGATGTATTTCACTTAGCAAAATAATCTCAAAATCCATTTATGTTGTGGAAAATGGCAATATTTCATCTTTTATGTCTGAGAGGGTTCTATTTTTTCATATATGCTCATATATAAAACATCTTCATCCAATCATAATGCTTCTGTGTGCATAGCAGTGCATATATCTTTATAAGTAAGGGTTTTCATATTTTGGGGATAAATACCCAAAAGAGAAATTGCTGGGTCATACAGTACTTCTATTTTTAATTTTTTGAGGAACCATCATACTGTTTTCTATAGTAGCTTCACTAATTCCCTTCCTAGCAGCAGTACATGGGGTTCCCTTTTCTCCACATACTCTCCAACATTTGTTATTACTTGTCCTTTTTCTAACAATCTAATAGGTGTGAGATAGTATTTCATTGTGGTTTTGATTTGCATTTCCATAATAACTGGTGATGTTGAACATCTTTTCATGTCTGTAGGCCATCTCTATGTCTTCCTTGGAGAAGTGTATGATTTCATTCATATGTGGAATATAAAACATAAAGTAACAACCAAAGTGAAAAAAAAAAAAGAAACAAAAACAAACTCAGATACAGACAACAGAACGGTGGTTCCCAGTGAGAAAGAGAGTGGAATAAAAGCAAAGTAGGTCAAGAGGGTCAAATACATGGTAACTAAGGGAAACTAGACTTTGGGTGGTGAGTATGCAATAGAGTACACAGATGTTGAATTATAATCTTGTACTCTTGAAAATTATATAATGCTATTTACCAATGTTACCCCAATAATTTTAAGTTTAAAAGAAAAATTTTTCTCTCCTCTTTCTCTCTCTCTCTCTCTCTTTATCTCTCTCTCTCTTTCTTATACACACAGAGAACCTATGGGGAAAAAGCTTGTCTATCTTGAGAATACCAAGTGCCTAAATTGGATGTAGTCACTAGATTTTGTTTTGAGATAAGCTTCTAATGTAGGAATAAAATTGTCTTCATCCATTTAGGCTGCTGTAACAGAATACCACAGACTGGCTATCTCATAAAAACTAAGTTTTATTTCCCACAGTAATAAAGGCTGGAAGTTCAAGATAAGGGTGCCAATATGGGTGGATAGTGAAGGCCCTTTTTGGGGTCATAGACTGACTTCTTTCTGTGTCCTCACATCATGGAAGGGGCAAGGGAGCTCCGTGGAGTCTCTTTTATAAGAGTACTGATTTCATTCACAAAGGCTTTACCTCATTACCTAAGCATCTCCCAAAAGCCCCACCTCTTAATATCATCACATTAAGTATTAGAATTTTAACATACGAATTTTGAGGAAACACAAACATTCAAACCATAACAACATTTATGTGAAGATCCTAGGAATGATACCTCATTATAGAATCATGCATCATTTTATATTTCTGAAATCATTAGCTCAAACCCACTGTCAATGTATCAAACATTATTTTTATAATTGTCACATAGTCACATAGATTATAGTATATTTTGCATTTTGGACAGCTTCTTAAAATATATGTAGGGTATGGTAAACCTTAATGATTTGGCTTTTGCTATAAATAGATTGACAACATAAAATATTTTATGTGGTAATATTGTTTCAAACTCTATCTACTCTGGGACATAACTCTGTCAAGGTAGAATTGATATGGTAATAGTACACTGTATATTTTCTTAGTGTCATTAATCAGACATAAAGCAATTTACACTGATAATAATTATAATAATCTTTTATTTAATGGGGTTTAAGGCAGCAATTTAGTCAAGCAAAACAAAATATTATCAAAGATCCCTTTGATAATATTTGTGTTTAAAATATTTAAAAAAGGAAAATAGAAGTATAATATGAAAATTGCCACATTTTAGTATTGATAATATTCTGAAAAATGGGATCTTTTTTTTCTCCTTGAATTAACCAAGCTATAACTTGGAACTTATTTAAAATTAGTTTTAATTTTAGTATTGCTTTCTTAAGATAATTAAAATTCATGGCTATATTATGTATAATACTATATGAAAATTCACAGAGCAGATAGAAAATTTAATACATTGGCTAGAAAAGACTTCCAATTGTATAGCTATCCGAAAACAATTTAATTTCATATTCTAACAGCATTTGTTGAAAAACACAGTGATGATCTCTTGAAGACTTATCCTGGGATAACTACAGGCACCCACATTCCATTCTGAAAAGGCTACAGTACACGTACACGTTCTTTGACATTTTCAATGTTCATGTGATCCTCAGAAATGATCAAAGGTTATCTCTAGAGCATGTTGTTGATGACAGTTTTTCTAGTTTGCTACCTAGATCATGTCTTGTTTTCAATATTTTTTATTTTCTTTTCAATTCTAACCCTTAAATCACAATTTAAATCATTATTTGTTCCCCAAGCAGATGTACATTTCCATGTACCCCAGGATAGCATATCACTGATAGTGATATAAACACATAATTTGAGTCTCAAAGGGTCATTTTATTTCTATCATTTCTTTTGATTTTGTTCCATCCGAATGGTATATTATTTCTTTATCACAAATCAAGAAAAAAATAGACACTAAGGGTCATCTTATAATCTATTACCAACAGTTTTTGTTTGTTTGTTTTGTATAGTGGCTAAATAAGATACAAGTAATGGAATATTTCTTAATTTGAGATGCGTGCATTCTTAACATGTATTTTTATTCTTATCTAAAATTAAGTTTAGTTTATTACAAGCTCATTTCAAAAAGATCATGACAATGCAGGTGGTAAACATTTAATGTAACACATAGACGATGTAGTATAAAACTGTACACCTGGAACCTATGTAATTTTTACTAACATTTATTAGTGTCACCCTAATAAATTTAACAATAAAAAAATCATGACAATTGCAGGTAAAATATATTTACTATTCTAAGTTTTAAGCTAAGTAACTGTACTTGTAACTGTAAGTGGGAATAGAATTACTAAAATTTTCTTCTTTACCTCAATGGGGAAATAGTCCCTAACTTAGAAACCAGTAATCAAAAACTTGTCATTATCAACCACTGACTACTGTTGAATCAGTCCCTAGCTCTCATGTCCTGATTAATAATTAATATATGTTAATTCTTTCTCTCTTTTATATTTTCATATGTGAATTTGCAAGAAAAAGAGTATTTCTCTGTCCCATAAAAATACGTGGCAATATTTTATTATAGAGCCAATTCAACAAGCAGTTGTTCAAACTTTCCACAGACAGTTGCTTGTATAGTTTTCCTCCACTCTTGTTCTCTTTTGTTTTCCACTTCCCTTTGTTTTATGATGCACACTTTACATTTACAGATGATATGACTGAGTCAGAGTAAAATTAATGGTTATTCCCAACTTTTGCACAATCACTAAGTGGTGAGACTAGTATGTATGAATACACTTAACACAGAAAGAATGTGTAGAGTTGAGGATATTGTGTGTGGTTTTTTTTCTTTAAAGAACTTAAACTCTATTTTGTGAGATAGGTGTCTACAACATGAGCTGTATCACAGTGGGATAAATTTGAAAGGATAATTATAAAACACAATGATTAAGAGCTTTTGAGTCCAATTTGAGAGTGAACCCCATTTCTAACATGAAGCAGCTGGGTGACCTTAGACATGATACTTATCTTTCTTTCAGATTCAATTCATTTACCTATAAAACAAAAGTAATTATATTGATAATGCGAATGTATTGTGACAATTAATCGAGCTGAAGTAGATAACATCAAATATAGCTTCTCACTAATAGCATTCAAAATGAAAAAATGCTGTTATATATTATTATGAAAATAGTACAATGGTCAGTTATAAGAGAGAATATAAACTCATGCAGAAGATGGACACTGAAGAGGTACTGTATATTCCGTCTGGTCTACTATTTATTTAACTGACACATAGAATCTAATTTTAACTTATTTTATTTTGCATTCATGTATTGAAACAACAATTGTACTAAATAATTTGTGAGGTCCTCCTAAAATACAATGCTATATAAAATAAATAGAGGTTCATAGAAAGCCAGATATTTGGGTCAACTTCACTACTTCTAGTCAAACTACATTTTCATAATAATAATATACATGTTCCTTTTCTTTATGTAACTGGAAGTCTTAAAAAACATAAGTAGGACTTCCTTTAAATTATAATTTTTAATGATACTGTCTGAAAGCTTCCTAAGTTTGGTCATAATTTATATTAGGGTTTATATCATCACTTGTTACTCCCCCCAAAATTTTTTGAGTTTTTAAAGGAGTTGTAATAGGAGTATCAGAGATTATAAATGAGACTGTGGACCATTTTATGCCCACAAGCTGCTGTGAACTGAAACATAAATGTAGGCAGCATTTGCCTGAGTGCCTACATTGTATTGTTGGAGTAGACACATGTCCTTTCAAGTATATTGGCAAGCCATTTTCAGAACAAAGCCATAAATGAAGTGTCAACAACAACCAAATAAAATAGATCTTACTAAAGCGTAGCAACTTAACATTATTTTTTATAAGAACCAATGAAAAAGGAGTACTTCTCTTACTTCTCAGTGGATAAATGGTTAATGCAATGAAGTGTAATATTTAACTACCTTTTTTTTTATTTTGCCATTTATTATTTTAACATTTATAGCTACTTACACATGTTACACAGGCCATAAAATTACATAGTCCATTTTAAGGTGCAGCTACCTATTTCTTTGGTTAATTTTCTGATGTAGAGTATTTTGCTTATGGCCACCATACTATAGGAAGCTTTTCCTCAAATCGTTTCCAAAGTTGTAGCCTTTAAACTTTATCAGTGTCATGTCATTAAACAGGGGAGTCTAGGTTTCTGCAAGCTGTTAGAAACCTTCTCTAAGTTCCAATCGTCTCCATTTGATCACTCTACTTGCCAAGATGATGATATTAATTCCAATTGCTAATGCCTCATTATACAAAGTACTCTGGATATTGCACAAAATCCTACTGTATCAGATCCTTTCAAAAAGAGAACATATAACAATTTGTAGGGAAATACAGAAGAGGTTGATTGCAAAATAGTCATAAACCCCATAAGTGCATGCATGGTGGGCAGCAATAAAAAGTATATTTTTTACTTGTAAAATGTCCAAATGCATCTTTGAAAGGTTTTCGGTGAGTAAAACAGTTCCTTGACACAGGGCTATTATTTAGTTTTCTTAGTTTCAATGGCACCCAAAACAATACCTGAAATACATCTAGTACACAGTATAAATTACTAAAAATACAGGGATTTTATGGTTGCATTTTAGTTATCTAGACTATATAAATGTTTAGGAATATCAGTTAATTTAATACATTATTTTTAAAATCAGAGAGTCTTACTAGTCGTTAGGTGACATCGTTCTGACATCTCCCTGTCTCTCCCCCTATATAGGAAGACAGAGCTAGACAGATTAATCAAATTCTAACATTTCAGTATTTTATTGGTTCATACAAGCTAAAGAATATGAACATATTGGTTTTTTTTTAAAATCACACTTATGCATGGCAATGGTACTTCCAAATGTGAATCACATATATTTACACACACACACATATGTTATACATATACGTCTGCATATTTTTCTGTGTTGTTTATGTATTTATACATTTATCTTGAAAAAAAGAATTTATCGATATATGCAATCCAGAAAAAATTTTTGGCATATTCTCAACTTCTACTTAGTTATAATACACTATTCATGAAATATTAATATAAATGTTTAAAAACTCCTTTCTCATACCAATAGGTCAATAAGTAAAAGAGAGGATATAATATCATTATTTGTTCACTACTTTATTTTCAGGCATAGAACAATTCCTGGGAAGTAATTATGGATATTTGTTGAATAAAAATAATGACTAATATATAGTCATTTATTTTATTAAAAAAGCAATTCTTGGCATCTACAATTCAGTAAGCACTAAATAAGATGTTAGTGATTCAGAGATAAAAATTATTCTGCCTTCAGTAAAATCCCAACTTAATGGATATAAACTTCTTAATACTTAGTAAAAATGCTCTGCTATTGTAGTCATAATCCTCAGAGACATTGAACAATTTCCTACCAATGCTCTGTTGGAAAACTTATGTGAAGACCTCACTGCTAACTGGAATAAACTCTTTTCTGGGTTCTTCACTGTTCAAAAAATGTCATTTCCTAATATTCTTGTTTTCTGTTGGCCTAGACTGCTACACAAATGCAATTCAGTAATCACGTTTTCTATGTTAAACTGTTCTTATAACTCATTTTTTCACCTCTTTCTTTGCATGTTTGCCTATCAACCCATTTCACAGTGTTTGAAAAACTCTCTTTTTGAAGAATTAAATAAAATAATATTTTTCCCCCACAATGTCTATTCCACCTTCTTCCTTAAGTAAAATCTGATTGCTCTTTCAGCTGACCTCCTCTCCTTCAGTTTATTACATTTGGAGCTCACTACTTGATTATATTTCTTGGTTCAGCCACTCTCCCATTGCATTTGTTTAATTACAACTTTGACAAAAAATCTGGCAAAGATCCTTCTTTTATGCTGCTAATGCCACCACTTGCTTAATAAAATTGCAAGACATCACCTGAGTTTATATACTTCCCATGTCTTAGTTAACATAAGAAAATTCTTTTTAATACACGGAGGCAAGCTTTGGATTAGAAAAGCAATTGCACTTCACAGAGATGAATAGAGCTAAAGTCCTGTGTTTACAATTATAAAAAAAAGGCTTGATACCAACAGCAGTGAAAATAACTATCCTATCCCTTGACAGTGCTGGGGTTCTCTAGAAACAAAAGGTAGGGAAATGGTTTCAGTAGTCTAAGACAAGTACTTTAGGACAGAATTTTGTTGTAGAAGACAGGTTGGGGCAGGGAACTACTTAAAATACTGACTCTGATGATGAAAGCAGTGTTCACATATGCAGTTATGGGAAATTAAAAAGATAAATATTAACTGGAATTTCTAGAGTTTTCTATGCTGTGGACATTAAAAACCATTACTTTTTAATTATTTTTTTAGACTTACTGGGTGACACGAATTACATATGTTCCAGGTGTACAATTCTACAGGGCATCGTCTATGTGTTGCGTTATGTGTTCACCACCCAGTGTCAGTTTTTAACAGTCAAGAATCTTTAACATGATGTGAAATAAAACCTTGCACAATGCAGCTACTTCATTTGAAATTACATTTTTTTTGTTAACTTGGCATCTTGTCATGAAGATATGGATCTGCTATCCAAGGCAGCAAATCTTTTTTGATAGATAGCCATAGAGTGGGGATCTCACATAACAAGTTTTTCTCCAGTCATCTGGAGAATCTCAATCTCTTCTCTTTTGATTACTGCAACAAACTGTGGCTTGTCATTAATCCTTCATAATTCCACCTCAACCTCTGTTTCATTTTCCAATAACTGCTGGAATAATTCTTTTAAATTGGTCTAATTAAATTAATTCTCTATCAAAAACTTTCAGAGTTTAAGCTATTCTTTTTATATAGAAAGGAAGATTCTTCCCCACTTGATATTTTATTATAATTGAATACTCATGTTTACTATTGTCTATACCATCATCTATTTCCCATATGCATATAGGAACATCTTATATTTCATTTTTTAGAATTTACCATTTATGCCATTCCACCCCAGGAATATTGCAGAAATTGCTCCATTTACCTGGATCAACATTGCAAGCATATACACACATAGGAGTACATACACACATCCATACATGTATGAGTGCATGGGATATTTATACTTAGGATCTCAGTTTAAGAGATATCATCTTCAACAAGCACATTTCACCCCTAGTGAAGATGCAGTATACTTCTGCTTTCAGTATCTTGCTCTTCTCAACACCATACTTTTTGCCACACAGTATTTTAATAGTCACACTCCTCATTCTCTCATTAGGTGCCACATATCTTGAGAATAAGAATTTTGCATTAGTGTGTCATCAGCACCTATTATAGTGCCTTGTCCATGGTAGATTAAAATGACAATTGAGGTAGACACAAGAATGCCTCCCTACCCCAAAGCTGTTTGCGTCCTTATCCTTGAACCTGTGAAAATGTTACATTACATGCAAAGGGTTAATTAAAGTAACAGATTAAGTCAAGGTAGATAATTAATTGATTTTAAAATAAAGAGATTATTATAGATTTTCTGTATTTGCTATGTGGACTTGCTCCAAAAATGTAATGTATAAGTATACCCTGCTGTGGCCTCCAATCAAATATAGCTTAGAAACATGTACTATTCCATTTTATATAAGAAACTTGAGAATCCACAAATTTTGGTATTCACAGAGTCCTTGAGCCAATCCCCAACAGACATCAAAGGACAACTCTACACCATTACCTAGAGATAAATTTCAGATTACATTCTCCAAATAATAAGGCAATAAAATTAGAAAGTAATAACCAAAAGGTACATTATATATTCATATAATTGGAAATAATTAACTTTATACTTAAAAAGAAAGGATGCAGCTAATCAGGAAATATTTGTAATTGATAATTCCACCTGTCAAAATACATGACAAAAATTAAAGCTATTATAAAAGGGAAATCCAAAACTTTAATTTTCTTAACTTAAAAGAAAAACAAAAACAATATAATAGAAAAATAACAACAAAAACACTAAAGAATCAAGATAGAATGAAGTGATAACTATGAGGGTAGAAGACAAAGAACAACAACAAACAATAAAAAATTCTAGAAAAAAATTTTTTCTAATAGGGGAGACTGGTCTTCATGATTACTGGTCAAGAAGTGCTGAGATATGATGCAGATAAATAAAATGCTAAGTTAAATGTGCAAAAACATAACAATCATTTAAAATGCTAGTAAAAAAGAAAAGTTAGGTGTAAAACAAAATTAGCAGTAACAATATATGTATAAAATTATCAGGGGTTCCCTGGTGGTATAGTGGCTAGGCTTGGGTACTCTCAATGCCATGGCCTGGGTTCGATTCCCAGCCAGAGAACTGCCACCCCCCAAAAAAAAATCTTTGTGAAATAGATCAATTAGAGATTGTAAAATTAGGGAGATTAAAAAGAACTTACTACTGGACTACTTTAAATTCTATCGCTTCTCTCTGCTATGAACTTGTCACTGAAGGTTTTTAGCCCTTATAAACCCCATTAGACAACTTAATGTAGTAAAAGAGGCAAGGTGGGAAAGTCCTAATCTGATCTGCATGTAACTGAGCAGGTTCTGTTGAAATTTTCCTTTTCACATGTAGCCTATTAAGACATACCACGAGTCATATACACTTGAAATTATTGTTTTCACTGTATATTTATACACTCTCAGGCTTTAACTATTCATCACTTTGTCAAAGTGCTAAAACTATGGCAATAAACAAACTTTTAATTAGCTTTTATTTCAAATAAAATTTGCATTTGAACTTTATCTAATTTTATGTTATAAAATTGCCACAACAAAATAGTAAAGTCTTCTAGAATTTTTACTATATTTTCTACTCTAAAATACTGCCAGTCATTTCTGTATAAAGTAAATAAATGTTTATTAATTAAATGAAGAGATTCAGTAAGCAAATAAATATGGCAATAGATTTTTATTTCATAATGCTTTACCTAGTAAATTACAATATTATATCACTGGTCTAGAAAATACCTATTCTGAAGCTGTTATATTTAAATATTCATTTTGGAGCTTTTAGCGGAAGAGGCAACTCTCCTTGAACCTTATTGTGGCATATAAGCCATAGAAATACACAAAACTCTTCTGGGAGAAAAATGAAATTCAATAATTTACAAGGCCTTGAATATGGCATGTCCCATATATGCCTTGTTGTGCATTATATTAACTGTAAGCCTATCACATACTATAGGCTTATATTATATATGATAGGTTTATAGTTAATGTAAATAGTGTAAATGTTTCTTTTATTTCAAAAATGCAATTTGAATTTGAGAATCAGAAAATTTGAAGGGTCTATAAAATTCATGTCTTTTTGTAACAAATATGGTAGGTTTAAGATGTTCATCTGAAGAAACTTTTCATTGAACACGTACAGATATATAGTCATACTTTAAATATATAAAATAGATAACTTATAACAATTTTGTATATGTGTATATAAATAAATACACGAATCTATTTAGTCAAGTAGTAAAATACATTTACCTATTGATACCAGGATTCATCTTCAGTGTTTAGTATATGAAATATGTGGAAAGAATATAAGTGGTAAACCATAATTTCAAAGACCTGTGGTAATTAATGAAATGTGATAGGCTTATGACAAGATACAGTACTTGAACTTAAAAGTTCCCATAATTAAGAGATGGCCATTCAAAATTTGTTATTGGCCTTTCTGTAGTTTTTCTTACCCTTGTTGCCCTTCCTCAGAAAATTAATAATTTCTGTGAATGTCCTTATGTTTAATCTCATTCATGGAGTTGGCTGCTGCTCACTGAACACAGCCAGAAAGAGAAATGCGACTGCAAATGGAACACCCTACACAAGTGATATATTCATAAATCATTCAAATGCCCTCTCCTTCACAAGGTTTACCCTTTAAGCTAATAATTTCAATGAGAAACTGAGGTCACGTTAGCTGCCCTTTTTAACACAACCCAACTCAGAAAACTTCACAGCATTGATATTTAAATAAAAATGCTTTGTATTACTGTTTTTAATTTTTAAAAATCAATAAAATTTAAATATAAAAACAATGGTCTCATTGGCCTCTAATTTATTTTGTTATTTTAGAAATTATTATTTTCAAAATAAAACAGTAACAACTGTATTTTGAGTACTGAACAAAAAAATGATTTAAAATTTTCTATGGGTTGAGTGTCTGAGTAAATTATGTATCTGAATCTGAATTCAATAGATTTAAACTTGAATTAAATTACTTTTAAATGTATGCTTAAGTAAATCATTTAAATTGGTAGCTTCCAAATATTGATACAACCTCATCTCTTGGGTGAGCAAATTGAAGATGAGGATTCATATTAAGAAAGTGACATTTATATACACTGGATGCTAAGTGAAAATATGTGATTCGATAAAATAAGACAGAGGAAGATGAAGAGGAGAGGAAGAAAAGAGGAAAGAAAGGATAAAAGCTAGCATGGCAGTGACATTAATTATAGAAATAAAATCTATATTTTTAAGGGGTGCTTTAAAAAGAGCTGGAAAGAGCTGGTAGAATTAAGGAAATTTTCCAAAATTGGTTGCTTAAAAATTTTAAAGACGTCTTTGTCTATAAACATCATTCCAGAATTAAACCATATAAAGCCACTGCTACCAACTTTCCTTTAACAGTATTTTTAGATTGAACATTCGCATAGTGTAGCTCATTACGTGTTGACTTTCTGTGACACCCTTTCAAACAGGAAAAAAAAATAATGAAACCTTATCCCTAAATATGCATGTTTTCACGTACATTTACATGTCTTAGTTTTAAAAGGTAAAATAACAAATGTAGCTATGATTATAGAGGCAGCATTAACTTTTTCGCTGTTAATTTGTTACTGTTTTCTAAAACTTTTTCTTTTATTTTTTTCATCCAGTCTCCTATAATAATTTTCTCAATTCTCTGCCTTAGTCTTCATTTTTCCTTTCAATGTAAATATTTATTTCATATTGATTGTCTCTTCCTCCAGTCTGTGCTCTTGTTATTCTACATATTCTTATCTTTTATGTTTTCTTAGCCAAATACATCTTGTTTTTTAAGGAAGATTTGATTTGCTAGCTTTTTACATGAACAAATGCTTATTAAGGACAGTGTTAGAAATTCACGTAGAACTATTGGAGGTATAAATTGTGATTTTTTTACCTTTAGAAGCTTACAGTCCAGTTTTTAGTTATAAATATCATCATAACAAAATATTGACAGATACAAGTATATTTAGTTTATTATTGATTATATAAACTTCAAGGTATAAGGGAGCATTCAGTTGTTCAGTTGAATCTCCAATATTGTATAAGTTTGCTATTTGTTTATTTGCTAGGTATTTATCAATGTGTGTCATCTTTCCCACCAGCACCAACCTAAGGAAGCACTTCTATCTAGAATACTGTCTCGTGGCAGAAAGAAAAGAGGTATGACGAACGATTACCAGATCTTAAATCTCATGTCCAAATGACACACTGAGCAAAGCAAGGCGTATGGCCACTCCTGAAGTGAATTGGCAAAGAATACAATAAGCCTCCTGGAATTTGACGGTTAATATTTTTTAATACAAACTATCACTGAGAATTAGCTTAAACCTTTAGCTTGTAGTCTAAATTTGAGTTCCTGGGTAAAATTTTTCTTAAATTGCCTACACTTGAAGCACTTATAAATGTGTCTTATTACCCACAAGAGGAAAGGTTGAAAGTATATGTGAGTGCTTTTATTACAAACTTCTAACAGAATGACTTAAACTCAGGTTTAATATATGCCAACTGAGCAAAGCAATAATCACAATTGGAACATTTAATCAGCCATGGTGTAATTTTTTTTACATGGCACAGGTCATTTTTCAGTGACAATTTTCACTAAACATCAATTTCTATATAAGGCAAAAATCTTTGACAAGAAATCCAGATCCTTTTCATCATTGTGACATCGATTTAATGTGTTATCCTTAGGTTATATAATAAAAAATGTAATTATACACTCATATATAGTAGCACTGTTTCTTTGCATATTGCCTAGATCTTCTCCAGACACAAAATTCCATTGAGGCATCGACTATGTTAGAGGGTCTGATACATAGAGGATGTGTACCCTTCAGAACATAGGTATTTCAGCTTTGAAATAATGCAGGTGAGATTAGTAATCATTACTAATAATAAACATTTCCTAGATTTTAGCTATGTATAAGGTGTGATTAAAAAATAGGGTGAATGTATAAATGAAAAAAAATTATTACAGTAAAAAACACATTGCCATTAATCTCTCTCAAAATACTCCCACTCACTTTGAATGCACCTATCTCATATCTTCGTCACTTCCTGAAGCAGTTCTGGAAGTCCTCTTCCATGAATAACTGAGAAATGGGCAAACGGTGTCATCCTCCATCATGACAACACTCTGTGTCACACATCACTTCTGATACAGCAATTTCTGTCAAACAAAAACATTATAGTGTATCTTCATCCACCTTATTCATTGGGTTTGACACCCTGTGACTTCTGGCGAGGCAGCCATGACAGTGCAACTAAAGACACTCACTAAAGAGGACTTCCAGAGCTGTTCATAAAGTGACAAAAACGATGCAACAAGTATGTTCAAATTGAGAGGGAGTATTTTAGGGGGATTAATGGCAATGTATCTCTTACTGCAATAATTTTTTTAAATTTAAACATTCATCATATTTTTAAAATCACCCTCATAGATAACTACACTACTCAGAGATGGAGGAAATGTGCAAACGATTCTCGATCCAGTAAGATAATGCTGTTATGTTTTGCAGATTCTCTTCTTATATGATGTCATTCTTGCAAGAATTTGTTATTTGGCATAAAAAGTAATCAGTGGATATGAGTAATTTCCCCTGAATTTACTACCTGTGTTTCTTTTATTCCACTCTGCCATCTGGCTGCCCTTACTTCCTTCTGTATCTTCTATTCTCTGCATGCATGCCAAATGTACAACATTTGCTTTTATTTTAGTATGCCTTACCCAGGTTTTTGTTGTTGTTTACCTCCTTTTAAAAAAGAACCCATTAGTGATTTTTTCCCCTGTCTATACCAAAAGAAGACTAATACCAGTTATTTTGAAAAAGTTTGATTGCTTTGACTTTGAAAAAAGTCAGTGTATGAATCTTGTATTCACAGACCCATGATACCTCATCTATTCTACCCCTTAACATGGCCATTCAGGAAAACCCATTACCTGGGAAGAAATCATTCTCCTGTTGCCTTGTATAAGATTTTGACTGCAGCTTAGATAATCCTCTGTCCTCATTTTGAAAATTAGTTGTAAAATATCAGCAGCCCCAATTTCTTCTTTCGTACTATGAGAGTTATTTCACCAGGTCCAAAGGCAAGGCCTTTTGACAATAGTAAACAGCTTTGACCTAGCTCTTTGCCTCATTCTAAGTGTGATCATGTTTCACTACCATTTCTAAATTTATTAATAAATGCTAGGTCATGTCTTCTAAATTGAAATATTCTTTCAATTAAATTACCACCAGACCCCTTGTAGTTTGGAAGGTAAATGCTTACATTTTTACTGCATTTGCAATTACTATATAATATCAAAATAAAATTATGACTAGATGAAGAGTTTGTAATAGTAACAGGAACAAAGGCACTTTGAAATCATTGCTTATCTAAACAGAATTTTTTAAGATTTTATAATCTTATTTAAGCTCCCCTTTGCCACATCTCCAATTTAAACCCTATTAGGAGTCACTCTAATTTTCCCTGAAGTGGGAGCTCAAATGTGGAACAAATCTATCCCAAAGGAATTTATTCTATATTCCACTGAAGACCGGGTCACTTCCAAGTGGCAAATTACCTCTTGTGTATTGTTCCTCTACTCCATCTCAATTAGAGGTGTTGCCTCCAGCAAATCAGCCAACAGGGACTAGAATTATAATCGTACCTTTTGGATAATTAGGGTCAGCTTTGATGACTTTTTTTCTTAATCTCACAAAACTCTCCTGACATTTACTGGGTTCCAGAATTTTTAAATCATATTCGGTCCTTCATACTCTCTAACTAGCCAGTATTCAATTCATGTAATCCATGAGACATCCTTCAATAGTTTCCCAAATCAGGAATCTCAAAGCATTCTTTTCTGGGAGCAGACAATTTTTCAGTGCTATCTTGTAATTCTGCATTTCTTATTTGTTCTAGACTACCTGTTGAAGGACATTTGTATGTTGAACAAACTGAAAAGACAAGAGACAGTATCTTTGTTCAGGGCAAAGTGCAAGCATACTTCCCACTTTTTTAATGCAACTCATTCTATTTGCTGCTGTTATCTTCCCCTCGTTTTGCATCTTCATGTGAAAACTGGAGTGAGAGAACTGACATGCACCTCCCTCCGTGCCCCGCACCCAACACCCCACACAAACACTGTCAGTACTCTGGCTGTTCCTGTTGCTGTTGCTGTGAATAGTAAACTGTCTGTTACTTCTGATCCAGCACTCTGTGCCTTTTATCTGAAACCATGGTAGACTCACTTGTTAGCTTGTAAGTAAGGGAGAAAAGTCTCAGACCCTTTATAGTTTTGGACAGTGTGATCCAGCTCCAAGCATATAACCAAACACCAGTAAAGCTGGATGGATGACCACAGAGAGCTGCTTCTGTGGAAGGACTGTGCATTCAGTTGAACACAAAAGCTAAAGGGTCTTGTCTAACCTTTATTTTTTCATGGACCCCCCTGGTCATCTCATACTGTTGCTCAAATTAGATGCAGGCAAAGGTCCATATCATCCAGGAAATTTTTTTTAACAACTCAAAATAAAAGAGGGAGAACTTAAAAGGAATAAAGAAATGTCTAGACAAAAAGTATTAATATCATATCAGAAAATATCATTTCATCCAATATCTATCCATTCCCTTGTTTATTTACAAATTAACTAATTACAAAATTTTGACTGAATTCCTATTATGACCTAGAATCTGGGCTAAAAACTGCGTATTAAGTGACAAACAAGACAGAGTCATCTCTTTTCCTCAGTTTAAAATTTATTTCCCTGCGTACCAATTTTTATGAAAAATGTATGTTTATGGTTACTCTGGTTATGACTATAACATTTTCATTAAATATATATATGATTCAGTGCTATCTTGGTTTCAGGCATCTATTGGGGGTCTTGCAACATATTCTTGTGCATAAGGGGGACCACTGTATATGAACATTGTAGCCACTTCTGCTTCATCAGTATGTCCATCACAGACCATGTATGATTTCTATCCGTCGCTGTATTATGGTCAAAAGGTTGCTAGTAGATGTTTAAACTACAGTTCTTCTGTTTATTTGTTTGTTCCTGATCACTGTGTCTGAAAGATCGTATCTACTGCATCAGGGATGAATATTAAATATATAATTATATTAGTGTCTGATACACTGTTATAAAATAGGTGAGTCAATTCATAACTTGTTAATTATATGAGAACAGAAAAATCTCTTTGCATTGTCTTTAATTAATAATTAGAAAATAATTCTTTGAAATTGTTTTTGTGAGATATCTATCACATAGTTCAACACCTAAATTTAAAGGTAGTAGAGAGTTATCAGAATAGGTTTAGAAAATTATGAGTTTAAGAAATGTTTTTGAGACTGGTTATATTGTATTATCTTGAGAAATATGGAAGGTATTTTTATTAGTGGTTTCCACTTTTTACATGCCCTTACCAATGATATGTTTTTCTAATTCTCCTTATGATTGTTGTTATATCCTTAATTATTAATAACAATCAATAAAAATTCATAATATTGCTCCTTTTTGGAAACATATTATTTTTGCAAGAACCCATGATAAAAAAAACTCAGCCATTTTTTTCTTCTGGTACGTAAGAACATCAAAGTCCCTGGAATCTCAAATAGAGTTTATCCACTGTCTTGTTGAATGTTGTTTATCTCTGAACTTAGAGGTATACAATTCTCTTTAAAATGTATTTGAATTGCAAACAAGATCTCATTGAAGTCGAGTCATTTCAATTTATATTAGCCCTCCAGTGCATTCAAATTTCTTTATAAGAAATATTGTTATTTGAATATCACATTTTCTATTCTATATGAGGGCTGTCCAGAACATATCCAACCATGGACCATGAAAAATAGAGGCATTTATGGCTGGAGTTTTTCCAGAGAGCTTCGTATACTGAAACTTCAACTAGTCCAAGATATCAGTTCTGAAAATCACTACCATTCTGTAATTTCTATGTTTCCTAGGATGAATGGGTATTCAACCTTAGTAAAAATCATCCAATAGCTTTCAAATATCAGCATACATTTAAACACATAATTATTATTCCTTAAAAGTCAAATATTAAAATGTACCAACAAAAGAACTCTGTAAAATTTAAGTGAAATAAACCCACACAAACTGTTCTTAAAACTTCCTAACCTAAGAAATTTGATATAATGGCCTCAGGGTGGTGGATTCAATATACTTCTTAGGAGAGAACAAGATGGGCTCTGAGTCACTTTTTGCCTCAGGCTGACCTAATATTGCCTCCGGCACTTTTTTGTTTGTTTTTTTTTTTTTTTTTTAAATACTCACTGTGTCTTATTCAGAAATTGCAGAGTTTGGAAAATTTTTTTATGTTTACCATTTGCTACATCAAATAAATATAGTTGGACAGAATTTCACTAAACTAAGGAGTATGATTGGAATTATATAAAGTATTGCTACTCAAAATAGTGGCTGTTTGAACTATACCTTATTGGTCTTAGATGAGATAAGAAGCTTGGGAGAAAACGTAGATTATTGCTTCTTTGAGAAAAAAATGTCAGCTGAAATAAAGTGTGTCTAATGACAAATTGATTTACATTTTGGCACAAGCTCTTTATCTCCTTGTGAATCATAACAGATTTCATGAACCATATTGATCTTTGTACTTTTGTTACGTTACTGTAAAGGATACTCAGAGACCGATAGTTAAACCACCTGAAGTGTTACAATTGAGAAGAAATACCATGCACTTCAAATCACTTTTAATTAAGGTGGACATCTGCAATTTATTAAGACAAATTAGAGAAAAAACTACCATTTTAAGTATAAGTTCCAATTTTTAAAAATTTAAGCCATTTAATCCAAATTATAGATCTTAAATGGTGACTGACCACTTCTTCAATGGGTAACTTGATATAATGCACGTAGAGTAACTTGTACAAATTAATTTTTTTAACGAATGCTTGATTATTCTGTCTAGCAATGCAGAGAGTGTTGACCACTTTTAAATGAACTTTTGGATAATTTTTGCTGTTACAAACTTAAGATTGATTAAATTTTATAGTTATATACATATATTTATATTTAGATTGTTTACAATGTTCACAATCTATATTAAATATAAATTATGTGTATACCTTGGAAAAATTATACTATTTTTTTTAAATGACATTGTAGGTGGTTACTAAAAACAATCTGTCTCAATTTCTCTTATATCAGTTGTATCAAGTAATTTATAAAGCCTGCAATTCATAAAATTATTATTTTTTGGAATGAGTGGTAATATTCTCTTTGTTTCTAAGTAAGGGTTTGGTCTCTGAGTGTACCTGAAGTTACATTTTTGCTAAGTGACAGTTTGGTTAGCTATAGGAGCTCAGAACATTTCAGTTCAAAATAATATAGTATGGTGACATACTATGCAAATTATACATAAATTAACCTCACAGCATCTGCAAACTTTGCAAATTCTTATAAGGAAGCATCATTGAAAGAAAGCAGTTTTTCATAAACTTCATCATAGGTTTGGACACAAAAGTGTGAAGGAATAATACTTTAGGGAGCTGGTCTCTCTGAAGAGTTTTCATCAGCTCTCTACTTCTAGTCTTTTGCACAGTCTTGATATCCTCTTACTATTTGGACTGATTTTCAGCAGTGACAAGGTCAGTTAAAAACTGTCCCAAAGGCAGAAACTGAACTTACCAGTAAATCAGTCAAAGACAGCTTTGAGGGTTTTTTTATTATTAAATTTATTGGGGTGACACTGTTCAGCATAAATTACATGGGTTCCAGGTGTGAATTCCACAATACCTAGTCCATGTGTGGCGTTGAGTGCTGGTGGGAAAATTGGTAGCTTTGTGTCTTATCATGGATTTATCAGTATCTCTTTGTTTTTTGTTAGTATCTGAAACATATTTTTCTTTCTCACTTGCAAAGTTTCTCCAAAATTGACTTTAAAGGAGGTGTCCAGAAGCTCGAACTAGTTCAATAACTTGGCAATATCTATAATCTTAAAAAACTATATAGTTATACTAATCATCAATTTCTATTAGTTGACATATCCCAATATAATAATACAAATAATTGCTCTCTATTGAAACCTGTAAGATTAAATATATATGTCACATTTCCCCTTATTTTTCGATAAATTTTGTATTATGTGACTTGGTCAGATATGTAGTATATGAAATTAACATTCTAATATTTTTTAATATAGGCAAATATTTTCATTTGAATGCAATTTTGAAAGAAATATACTTCTCCAAACACCACTTTTTTCTGTTTTTTAAAATTAAATGACAACTGATAAAATGTAGCTAGATTATGAGTTTCAGATTGAAAAATGATTTTAAAAAATAAATTCAAATTATTATGTACTATTAAAAATGATTTTGTCCTTGATGAACATCTTTTTAGTAATACAGTGGAAACAGATATAGTAAATTAATGACATATATAAAATTATAGGGAAATGACATCTTTAGTTCCATTATAAGCAGAGCTTTTAAAATGTTATTTGTCACAACCTGTCATTCTGTCATTATATAGTGTTATGTAGCATTTAAAAGATGTGTACTCCTCATTTTGAAGTTCTTTAGAAATCTAAAATATGACATTCTATGGTTTGTGGTTCCATATTTCTTTATTGACAATACGAACAACTTCATATGGCTTGATTCAAGAAGATAACAAATAACATTTATTCAAAAATTCTTCTCACCCTGAGCAGGTGACATAATTTTTGCATATTTCAGAGTTACAATTATATGCTTACTAAGAACATTTATTGTGACTACTGAAGATATTCTATATAGTTAAAAAAACTTTTATTAAATTATCCCCCCCCCCAAATCTTTAATTATTTATTTCTTTCCTTTGAGGGGTTATTTCAGGGTCTTCAAAATGTAGAAGTAAAGGAATAGATGGTTTATAAATAGTTATGATTTGGGAATTTGTACAGTTGTTTCAAGATTAATGTGTATTATCCATTCTATGCTATAGAATATTATCTAAACTATGTTTTATATAATTTATTTTTTGGAGGAAAATTATATCAAAATGATTTATAAAATTATGTATTCTTTCAAATTAGTTCATTCAGTAACTTCTCAAATGTCTATTGAGCACCTACTATGTGGCAGATGCTACTTTAGATTGCACAGGTCAACAAAACACCTGGCTTTGTGGAGCTTTTAATGAAAGAAACACAGTAAACAAAAGTCACCAACCTAAATAAGGAAATGTGAAGTGTGTTCAAAGATGAAGAGAATAATGGGGAAAAAGAAAAATTAGATTAGGGTGATAAGAATGAAGATTTCTAAGTGGTGATGGGAGTTAAATTTTTAAATAGGAAGCTCAGTGTAGTTATAGTGAAGGATGACATTTGAGCAAAAGTACGAAAAGGTGAGAGTGTGTTAAGAACTATCAGTAGTAAGACCACTCCAGACAAAGGGATTGGCTATTGCAAAGGCCTTAAGGTACAATCATGTCTGGCATGTCTGAGGAATTGCAAGGAAGTCACTGTGAGCAAGTGAGGCATACCAGGGAATGAGGTCACCAAGGTTAAATGAGTGGCTAGATCATGGAAAAGCTTAGATGTCATTGTCAAACTCTAGCTTTCATATCTGAAAACTTACTCTGTGATAGAATTTCTGCTAATGACTGAGAGTTCAAATGTCCATAACTTCAAGGATACTTACTCTAGTAAGATGGGATAAGAAAAAGAATCCAGGTTTCAATATAAAGTGACAAATGCTATGAGATCTAATTGTAGGACATTACGGGAGTATAGGAAAAGGCCACCAAAATCAGACTGATATATTTAGTGACTTTCTGTGACTATACATTAGTTTATATTTCCTAGACTTTTACAGTAATGGAATCACACAGTATATATGTATTTCTTGTCTAGTTCATTTCATTCAGCATAATAATTTTAAGAATCATCTAAGTGGCATATATCAATAGTTATTTATATGTTGAGAAGTAATCTCTTGTCCAGATACATCATATTTTTTTATCATTACTGTGTAGATGGACATTTGCATTACTTTTAATTCTTAGTGACTAAAAATAAGGCTGCTAAGCAATTCCTGTAAAGTTTGTGTATGAACTTGAGCTTGGTTTTTCTTGGGTAAAAGCCTAGGAATAAATGGCTAGGTTGTATAATTGGAGCGTATTCATTAATAAAATTAAAAATTTTTTCAAACTTTTTCCAAAGGTCTTGTATGATGTTTCATGCCATCAGTAGTTTATGAGATGTCTTGTTGTTTCATAACCTTTTTCAGACTAGGTATGATCAGCCTTAATAATTTTAGCTATTTTAATAGATGTGTAAGCACATCACATTGGGATTTTAATTTGTATTCCTTTTAACCTTAATGTTGAGAATTTTTCCTGTGCTTCTAAGTCATTCATATGTCCTTGGTGAAGTCTGTCCTCAAATATTTTCCCCAAATAAAAAATTGGGTACTCAATACTTTGCTATTAGTAAGTATTGTTTATTAATTAATGTATTTAATTTTATTGTTTAATAATCTGTGTAGACATCCATTATCAGGTAAATGACTCGCAAATCCTTTCTTCAAGTTTTTGGCTTCCTCTTTAAAAAAATGTAAGTGTATTCAAGAAGCAAAATTTCTTAATTTTGATTAAGGGAAATTATTATTTTTTCTTCTATGAATAATGCTTTTGGCAATCTGAATAAACTGTGATTTAAAAACATTTTTTTATTGTATGTTTTATTTTAGAGTTTTATACTTTTAGCATATATTTTTTAATCTATGATCCATTATGTGCTAATATCTATATCTCATATGAGTATTGAATCATAATCTTTTTATAATATGGATCTCTAATTTTCCCAGCACTACTTTGGGGAAAGACAACCTTTTTCCCACTGAGATGCCTATGCATCTTTGTCAAAAAAGTCAATTGACTAAAGATGTGGGAATCTCTTTTTGAACTCTATTTTCTGTTGCATTGATTTATTTGTCTCTTATGATTCCATTTCCTCATTGTCTTGATTTCTTCAGGTTTATAACATCTCTTAAGGTCAGGTTCTGAAAATTCTCTATCCTCATTCTTCTTAAAAATTTGTTTTAGAATTTTTTGTATGTTTTTATTTTTCGTATGAATTTTAGAATCAGCTTGCAAATGTCTGACAATAATAATAAAAGCCTGCTGGGATTTTTAATTGGCATGACTATATCTGTTGATCAATATGGGAAAACTTGATATCTTACAATATTGAGTCTTCAAGTCCATAAATACTATATATATATATATTTTTTTCTCTCTAATCATTTGAAGTCTTCAGTGTAGAAGTCTTGCACATTTTTTCTCAGATTGGTCTCTAACTTATTTTTTTGATATTGTTATAAGTGATATTTCTTATTTTGTTTGTTCACGGCAGGATTATAGAAGACACATGATCACATGATTGCTTATGTGGTTACTGATTTTTGCAACCTCACCAAATTCTATCATAGTCATAAACATTGACTTTTGTGAATAAATTTTAATTCTCTCTAAACAATACTATTACATTCCTTTCTTGCCTTGTACTAGCTAGAAATTTTGGTTCAATGTTTGAATTATTTAAAATAGTAAGAGTGGATTTTTGCTTTCTTCATTATCTTAGAGAAGAAATATTCAGTGTTTCACCATTAAGTATGATGTTAGATATAGGTGTATGATTTTGTTTTGTTTTTGTAGATTTCTCTTATTATAAAGGTGTTTCTCTCTATTCACAAGTTGCTAAGAGCTTTGGCTTTTATCAGATTATTTTTTACACCTATTGAAAGTATCATATGACTATCCTTTTGTTAGCTGCTATACTTTCAAATGTTGAACTAAACTTGCATTTCTAAAATAAAACTCATTTTTTAATTATGTATTAACCTTTTTGTATGCTTTTGGGTTAATTTTATTAAAGTATGTTCAGACTTTTGAATATATATATTCATGTAATTTTGGGGGGGAGGGTGGTATTGCTGGCCTTGGTGAAGAGGTAGAAAGTATTCTCTCCTCAATCTTCTGAAGATTTTGTATAGAATTGGTATTTCTTCTTGAAATATTTGGCAGGATTTCAGTGGAGCCTCTCAGCCTGGGATACGACTTGTGGGCGTATTGTAATTTGAAGTACACTTTCTTGTAGGTCTATTCAGATTTTCCCCTTCTTCTTGAGTGTACTTCCAACAATAGCTTGTATCTTTCAAGGAATATGCTATTTCTCTTATTCCTGATGTCGGTAAGTCTAAGTAATATATTATCAATTTTTTACAATATTGTCAAAAGACACTGGTTATTGTATGTGTAGCTGCTGTTCTTGGAGAGTGTTCTGTATCAGTCATTTCTACTTAGTTGATAATTTTGTTCAAGTCTTCTATATCTTACTGATTTGGTGATTACTTTTATAAAATATTAAAAGAGGATTGTTGAAATTTTCTAACATAATTGCCAGCTTTTACATTTCTCCCCTATGGTATGAATTTTTGTTCCATTATTATGTATATAAAAGTCAACAATTCTTATGCTCCCCAGATGAACTTAGCCTTTCACTCATTTATAATTTTGAAATGATTTTATGTCTGTTAATGTTTTTGTTCTGAAATAAACTGTGTATCATGTTAATATAACAACCAAAGCTTTCTTTTGATTAGTGTTAATATAACATATGCTTTTCTTTCACTTTAAAGACACTTCTATATTTAATCCTAATAAATAAAGTAAGGAGGCTTTTTAGCTTTAGGAGCATCTTCCTAGATTATCTTAAAAGTATTTCACCACAAGCTGAAACCCCTAGGTCTCTGTCAGGGTAATTTTCTCAGCGTTATCTTTTATCATTTTTTTTCCTAATTTTTAGTTTTAGGATGCTCGATTTTATTTCCTAACCTTTCCCCTCTCTTCTCTATATGCTCTGTGTCAAATATGCCTATCAGAAACATTGTTATTAATGACTTATTATATCTCTTTGCCTTAGTATAATCAAAACTGTTTCTTCTCTGATAATATTAATTCATTTGAGTTTTCTCGAAGTAGGGAATAGTCTTCCAAATATTGTCCTCTGGATCAGGAGTATGTCCCAGTCTCATGTTTACCTTTTTTGAATTCTCTTTTCAAATTCCTATACTTCTTCTTAAAACCTCTGCTTTTCAAAGAGACAGCCAAACAAATGAGAGAAAATATTTACAAACAATGCATCTGATAAGGGTCTAATATTTAAAATATATAAAGAATTAGTACAATTCAACAATGAAAAGCACAAACAACCCAATTAAAAAGTGGGCAGAAGAACTTCTAAACAGACACTTCTCCCATGAAGAAATACAAATGGCCAGCAGACATATGAAAAATGTTCATCCTCATTAGCTATCAGGGAAATGCAAATCAAAACACAACAAGATACCTCCTCACAACTGTTAGAACGGCTGTTATCAACAAGACAAGGAATAACAAGTGCTGGAGAGGATATGGAGAAAAAGGAACTCTGGTACACTGCTGGTGGGAGTGCAAACTGGTACAACCACTGTGGAAGGCAGTGTGGAGGTTCCTCAGAAAATTGGGAATGGAGCTACCATTTGACCCAGCAATCCCCCTTCTGGGGTTCTACCCAAAAATTTAAAAAAAAACCTAGTCCAGAAAGACTTATGTACCCCAATGTTCATTGCAGCACTGTCCACGGTGGCCAAGACATGGAAACAACCAAAGTGCCTTTCAATAGATTATTGGATAAAGAAGCTGTGGTACATATACACAATGGAATATTACTCACCTATAAGAAAAGCTGACTCATATGCAGAATATAAAACTGAAAGCAAAGAAATAAGAAATGAAGAAACAAATAACCCATGGACACAATCAATAGTTTAATGTTTATTTGGGGATGAGTGGGTCAGGGAGGGGAGAAAGGGGAAGGGGTGGGACAGGAGCGGGGGAAGCTAAATATAAGGGGATGGAAAGAGAAGTCACATTAGGTGGTGAACTTATCATACATCAAGTTAACAATGCACTGTAGAATTGTATGCCTGAAACCTATGTAATCCTTGCTAACAGATGTCACCCCAATAAGTCTAACAATAAAAATGAATTTAAAAAAAGCTGAAATATTGCCATTTGCAACAAAATGGATGGACCTGGAGATCATCATGCTTAGTGAAATAAGCCAGACAGAAAAAACCAAGAACCATATGAGTTCACTCATGTGTGGAATATAAAATTGAAAACAACAAAGAAAAAATAAACGAACAAAAAAACTCATGGACACAGTCTCTAATTTAGTGGTTGCCTGGGAAAAGGGGGTCAGGGGTAGGAGAAGAGGGAGTGGGTAGGGTAGGAAGGAGGAGGAGTAAAATGTATGGTGAGAGAAGGATAACTGACACTGGTTGGTGAGCATATGGTATAACAGACAGACGATGCATGCAGAATTGTGCACTTGGAACCTGTGTGGTTTTTGTTAACCAATGCCAACTCAATAAGTCTAACAATAAAAAATAATTTTTAAAAACTGCTTTTTTATATTGCCTTTGTTATTCCCACTTTTTACTACCACTGCATTTGGTTACTTTCATCACACATTTTTGATTACACACTCTTCATGAATGAAAACTGCAGCATTAAATTTATTGTAGTCTTCATCACACATTCAACAAGAACTCCAGGTGGTATCATTTCTTGAATCATTCACATAAACAGAAGATCCAACACAACACTTTTTGATGACATCAGTTCTAAGTGCATTGTGATTTCTTATCTCTTAAGCTTGCATTCACTGGTCCATTCACTGCCTGATTAAATCATGATCATCTCTGTGCTTTTGAATCAAAAAGGACATTTCAACCCAAAGTTCTCTTCTTAGCAAGAAATGAAAATTCCACCCTTCTTTTTGTGCAGCTGAAATAAATTTTGACACATTCTGTTTTGCACATACCAATCCCATTCATTAGAAAATTATTTTTGTCAACCACTGAAACATATACAAAACAAACCATGTCTCACCACTTTTCATTACTACCAGCTCAGTAAAAACATCATCGTGCTTGTATGTTCCTGGATTACTGACTTGAATGGTTTCCTTACTTCCCCACTTGCTCCCCTCCAGCTTCCATCCCAGCCTGTGTTTGGCACAAAAACTTACCTTGGCGATAAAGTCAGATGGCTTCATTCTGCTGGTATACATTTTCTCAGTATGTTCCCTGTTAATGCTAAGTAAAAATTCAAAGCATTTTCTTTTTTAAATATGGGTAGTTCCCTGGCCAGGAATCGAACCCAGGCCGCAGTGCTAACAGCGCCAGCGCCGAAGCCTTAAGCCACTACACCACCAGGGAACTCCCCAAAGCATTTCAATGCTAGAAGTTCATACAGCATTACTTTCTTCATCTCTGTGACCTCCTTGTTAGCCTCCTTACTATTCCTCAAATACAACATAACCAGTTCTCACTCAAGATCTATGAATTTGTTATTTCATCTACACAAGACATTCTTTTTTAAAAATATACATTTGCATGACATCCTCCTTCACTTGTGCTTTTCTGTGCAAATAACATTTTGTAAATGAGACATAACCACCCAATATAATATAAAATTAACCTCAACCGTGAAATACCCTATTGACATTACCCTCCTTCATTTCTTTTTGTAACACTTATCATATCAATCAAATATTTACTATTCTATTAGCTGTTTATGTTGCTATTACACTTCAACAGAATGTAAGCTCTTTGATGCCAGTTATTTCCTATGTCTTGTCAATTTTTGTATTCCCAGAGGAGTAGCTGGCAGATTGGGTGACTAAATACTTGCTAAATGTGTTTTTGTTGTTGTTGGGGTTCTTTGTAGGCTTTTACCTCTTACTCTGGAATTGTACCCATCAGGTATAAGTAGTAGAAATTGAGTCCTGATATATGTTTAAATGAGTAAAAACTTGTATTAAATGACAAATTTTGAAAGCTGAATAAATGGCCTACTACCGGTATATGGAGGAAAATAGAGCCTATTTTCTATAGTTTAGTAGTGGAAATCTTTTATAGAATGTCTATTGAAGTCTACACTAATGTAGTATAATGGCCACTTGTACTTTACAATTATATAAACACTTTGGCAATTTATATCCTTTTTGTGATTCATGACTGAATTTAAATTAATTCCTTAGAAACATTACAGCATTTCAAGTTTTCATGTTCAGTAAACCTATTGCGATGATTACCTTTCCTATGCAAATGAACAAATAATCCTGTATTTCATCTAAAGGGTTTTTTTCCTAGGAGTAAATTACATTGTTAGTTGCAGGGTTTTGTTAAATGTCCAAATCTCTCACTGACTAAAGCTTTTTCCTAGAGAAATAATTTTTGTACAAAAGACAAAAGTTATGTAACATTAAATAATTATACTATCCATGTCTCTTATCTTGCATTGTGATACCTTCCATGTTAATTCTATGTAACGCAAATCATTGCCATATGACTTCCTAACACTCATCGTATAGATGGAATCTGGCGTGATTAAACGGTTTTGATATTACTGGTGTGTAAAACACATTAGAAAAAATGTATTTCAAATGAAAGATAATGTTTCAAGAACTATTTGGCAATTACAAACTATGTATATGTGTTTTGGCTTACTCACTGACTAGAACACAGTGCTAGCCACATAGCAATCACTAAAATACTTATGTTTATTACATGGACTTCAAAATAGATATTAATATAAGTAGAATGTAAGATTCTTCTGGGATAGCTAACTATGGACTACATACATTATTTCTGTCTCTTAAAAAGAAACTACCAATAATACTGACCTTAAAATTACTTCATATTCATTGATTATAAGAAAGCATTGAAAGCAAAAATACTTTTCTATGAATTAACAAGAGATTGATCCAATATACTCAAACTTTCAAAAATAAATTGCAACAATTTTATAACATAAATTATACAGTGTTCAAATATTTATTATACAAGCATATTCAGAGAATAAACCTGAAAAAATACTTGATATGTATGGAGGCAAAAAAAACCTCCAATCTAATAAAGGACAGTTTTAGTAAAAACTAACAATAATTACCACCTCAAACCACTGTTCTGCAATTCAATAATCTTAATTTATAAAAATATAAAAATAATACATCGGAATAAGAATATTGGTAACTTGAAATGTGGGCTATGTTTGTTCATTGTTCAGTATTTAAAGGAGAATTAAATATGTTATGCTAATGTTGTAATTATATTAAAAGTCAGCAACTTTAGGAGTACATATAGTATAGTATTAGGGGGAAAATACAGCTCTCATTTGTCCCAAAGACAATACAGATGATAATGTTTCTGTGATAACTGGGGAAAGAATCTACTCCGTAGTCAGAGGAAGTGTGGTCGGAAAAAAATGACCCCTTTTGGTAGTAACTACAGAACCACACTTAAGACAAAGTGAAATAATGTGTTCATAGCCTTAAATAAAGTAAAAGAATATTTTCAACCCATTGGAGATTACTTAGGAAAAACTATAAAAAAGACAAGTGATAGTGGTTCTACTAAAGGATTCATAAACAATATGTTTCAGCACTTCCCGCTTATTTTTCCTAAAAAAAGCCACTTGATTTGAATTATAAAGAACACTATTAACTTGCCAATATAAATAAGGTGAGTTATTTGGTTTTGGAATAAATCAATAAAATAAATTAACATATATTTAGGAAACAGACACACATACTAAGTTAAACATAAGAGTATTTAATCTGCTTAGCAAACATTAGTTAAACTCCTCGCCATCAGCTAGTTCTGGAATTCTGCCAGGTGATTAAGGCCAGGTATGATACTGCCCACAGCATGACTCAATGCAATTGTTTCCTTGGCATCCACCTCTGGTGTTGACATGTTGTGTGGTGTATGGGTAAGCCTGCATGTGCTTACTTTGTCACTTTTAAGCATATCTGAAGTAGATAATATCAGTAATGAACATAGAAACTAATTCTTATAAATCAAAAAGAGGTTGTTTGCTTTCTTAATACATCGCATGATGATCTCATGTTTTACCCTCAAAATTGTTTGAGAGTTCATGTAAATCATTAATTTAAATAATACTTCTTGGATGTATTAGATGTTTACAATGTGCCAGCAACTGTTCTAAGTTCAAGATACATGATAATACGCAATTAATAAGTTTCCTAGCACTTTTTGTATTTTGGTTACCTTCAAGTGTTTTCTTAATATCTTTATTAATCTATTGACATTAATTCATCATTTTAGAGAAGTCCAAATTCTTTAAATACATACTACTATTATTATTTCCCTTATCTTAGACTTTTTAAAAAATGTCAGTGAATAGAAACTAAACTTGTGTTACTAATCTTTTACTGGAGACTGATAATGAAAATAGAACAATAAACCAAACCCTCCCCACATTTTACACATCACTCAGCAGTACTTTGCATTATCCTTAGTGTTGTGTACATAAAATGTATGACTTTAGTATTGATAAAATAACTCAGGTTTTCTAAGGTTTAAAGGTGTCTAATGAAATGTGCAGTATCATTACCGTATTACAATTAATTTAGAAGTTCCTGGAGTTCCTTAAGTTCCAGGACCAAAAACTTTGAGAAAATGTTATATCAATGACACTACTAAAATGAATTATTATTTTATCTATTTGCTTTAAGAAACTACAGTTTCTGAGAATAAATACTCTGAGAATGGCTAGTAAGAGAGACTACTGAGTCAATGACAGTCAGTAGAAAATAAAATTACCCAAACAGTCTTGCATTGTATCAATCCCAAGCTGTCCTCTCAGTTACACAGAGAGGACAGCTAGTTGAAATATTAGAACATAGACTTTTTCTGAAAGAGGACAGAGAAAAGACTTTTTCCAATCTTACATCTAAATTACAAGGTAGCCATCCATAAGGAAAATATATCATTTTCTCATATATTTTGTATGTTTTATATAAATTTTATATAATATGCTTTTACATGTATTTCTGACATGACTTAAACCTACCATCATTTTGTTTTCTGTTTTTTGTATTTCTCATGTCTGTGTTATTCACTTTGTGTCTGCTTTTGAATTGAGAATATCTTATAATTCAATTTCATTTGCTTCATGCTCTTATTAATTATAACTAACTTTAAGTAGTTGCCCAGAGGTTTAAAATATCCATTTTAATTTATCTCACTATCATTTGATATAATATAAATTATTTCTAGTATGGGTTTTATAACAGAATTCCAATTCTTTTCCTCTCATTTTCTTTTTGCTAGAAAGTTAAATCTATCAATATATTAAATGTACAATACAGCATAACCAAATGTGTTTATCTTAGGATTACATGGTTGGTTCAACATTCAAAGATGTATCATTAATTCTCATTTCAACAGACTAAAGAAGAAAACTGTATTATCATTCAAATAACACATAAAAAGTTTAACAAAATACAATATCTAATCAAATTAAAATCTCTCATTAAAGTGAGAAAAGTCATCAAAGAAAAACCTATAAATAACATCTTACTAGTGAAAGACTAAATTGTTTCCCTCTAAGTTATGGAAAATCTGGAGACATGTCTTTTTGCGCCTCCTATGCAACACGATACTCCTTAATATCTTATAATATCTTCAACTCACCATCTATGAACTTGGATTTCACTTGATTTTCTTTTGTTGTATTTCTTCTCCATTATGTTTACATTCCATCAAAAAAATTATTTTTTATCTGTAGTTTTTCCTGGATTCCCCACTTTTATTTCCTCTCTGCAAACAAAATATACATTCTAACATCAGAACTTATCTAAAATATAAATTTAGCTTAAATTTTCATTTTATAATTTGATGCATTGTGTTTACATTTTACAAAGGGCATTTTCCTTTGCTGGAAACAGTGTCACTCAGGCTTATGGGAAAATATAGTCATCCTTCAAGATTCTACTTAGGTATTATCTCCTCAAGGAAAATCTTTGTTGATCACTGTCTTAATCTCTACCTTAGGGAGGAAGAGACAGATGGTTTAGTGAGAAGAATGTTTATTTTGGGATACAAAAGTTGTGAGAAGCAGGAGAAGGAAGTAAGATTGTCTAGAAGGGAGAAGTCTAGTTGTAATGGTGCCTTGGTTTACCCAACAGGGAGCTCTGAAATTAAAATTGCCAATTAGAGTTGTAGTTCATTGATCCAAATATGTATAATATTACATTTTATTCATGTATAATAATATTGTTAAAAAGTAAAATGATTGGAGCAGAAAATAAATCAGTGATTGCCAGATGTTTGGGGTGGGTATGGCATAGGAAGTTGGTTACCTTTTATACATTGATGTGTGACAGTAATAGGACTGCATGTGTTTGTCAAATGTATCAAATTATGTGTCTAAGTAGAATTAATTTCATGACATCTAAATTATTCCTTAATAAACATGACAAATAAAATAGCAGAGCTAAATTTTATTGACCAGATTTAAATTAATAGGAAAACATTTGGTATGCCTAATAAACATTAAATAGAGAACATTTATATCTAATATTAAAATCAATATATATGAAATAAATTTTGAACACAAAACACACATGAAAATTATTTAAAATGTTGCTAAATATATGTGTATATATTTATGTATGTGTATATGTGTGTAATTCTAGAAAAATAGTACAAACTATCAAAGATAGAGGCAGGAAAAAATAAGATTCATTAGTGAAAATATTAAAAAGTATTGGAATTAAAGTTGATCTTAAGAATATTATCCCATCATGGATGATATCCAAATATGTCACTTTAAATACAGTTCAAAATGTGGAAGCTAGAAACCTGAGAACCCCTATTTTCTCATGAAAGTATAAGCTTGATAAAAGACTTTGAGCTGTCATGCAACTCCATTACCAAACTTAAAAGTTGAATTCATCTAAACTTACATTAAAGAGATAAAGTTTCCTATCTATATGTGTACATGGCTCTAGAAAGTCACAGACAATGATTTATATCAAAGACATCTTCCTTGTCTAGCTGAGAGTTTGTTGGGAGTTTATTTTGTATTTAACATACTATCTGATTTGCAATATTCTAAACATAAAACTGATATTTAAAAACAAAGTAATATTTACTTATGTAACCAGAAAAGAAGATAAAGCAATCTTCTTTGTTCGACACGGTTAACATAATGTATTAGTTATCTATTGTTACATAACAAATGACCTCAGGTCTAACATCTTAAAACAATATTAATTTATTATCTCACACAGTTCCTGTATCTTGGTGTGTCTGGCCCAGGGTCCCCCATAAGATTGCTGTTAATATTAGGAACAGAGCAACTGTCTTAAAGCTCGCCTGGGGCTAGAGTCTGGTTACAAGGATGCGCACTCGAATGCCTGATAAATTAGTGCTGGTTGTTGGTGGGAGGCCAGCAGTCTCTTGCCATGTGACATTTTCCATAAGGCTGTGAGAGTGTACTCACAGCATGATACTTAGTTTCCTTCAGAGCTAGTAAACCAGGAGAAAGCATGGTGTCTTACCAACAAGCCTTTAAAGTCACAGTTCATTATTCCTGCAGAATCCTATGTGACACCAAAGTGAGCCTTATTTGGTTGTGGAGGAGGGTCAAGCTGATATCAAGAGAAAGGAACCATTGATGATATTGGGAGACGGACTAGGGTATGTGGTATTTATTTTCATTGGTTGAAAATCTGTTTAGTCTTTTCACTGATTTTATCCCTTTAAAAAATTAACAATATGAACAGTGCAGATATTGGAAATATCCATTTTCATTAATCCAAATGAATGAAACTTATTCGACCTGCAGTTTATGAAACACGTTTTAGTATTATTAGCATTTCTTGTTAAAATATTTTGTATTGTCTCAACACTATAATGTCATTAACTATTTTCCCCCAAACAATTTTTATTTGCTAATGTAATGTTTTAAGTAGGTTAATAAAGTGACTTAGTGATACGAAAAAATAGTATTAGCAGAAAAAGATATATTCCTATCCCTAAATGGAAATATTTACATTTAGAATATCTGATAAGTAATGACAAAACCAGAAATTTGAGAAATATATTATTAGCCATTTTTTATGATAGCGTATCATAAAAAATGGCTAATAATATAAGTGACATGATAGCATGAAAATTAGAGCATAAAAAATTGGGTATTAGAAAGCTTCTTGCTCTAATGACTAATGATTCTATCTGGGTTAATTTCATTTCAAAATTCCACATTGTAAAGACTATAAAGTCTTTACAACTTTCAGAATTGTTTGTTATTACAAAAGTAACTCGAGGCTTTTAATTTAGGAAAGAGAAGGCAAGACATATCACATTGAAGCATTATCATTAAAAGAGGATTTACAATCTCTAATTTCTCATTTCTGATTGAATAAGATGTTTAGTCAGTCAACTAATATTGAGAAACTTAACTATATAGCTCTTTCTTAAATGCTCAGATTTCCAACTACATTAGTTATTAGTACTGAGAAAATATCTCTGAAAATACTTAAAATTTCCTTTGACAGTGGTATCTTAAAATAGAATGAAATTTTACTCTTTGGTGTAGTTTAGATAAATACAACTTTAAAGTTTGATAATGGAGTTATATAACTGCTCCAAGTTTCCACCAACCCTATGATTTCATGAGAAAATAAGGCTTTTCAGCTTTCTAGCATCCCCCTTTGAAATTGTATTCAAAGCAAAGTGACAGATTTGAATATCATCTAGGATGATAAAATGTACTTACAGTTAACTTTAAATCCAATACTTTTTAATATTTTCGCTGATAAATTTCACAAAGGAATAGAAATTCTTCTCATTAAAGTTATGTGAGGTAAATGTAAAATATATATATATATATATGTTTTTTATTCTGTGGTTCTTATATTTAAGGTTTAGGAACTTCATGAATTCAGAAAATGTTGATAATTTTAGAACTTTTCTTCTCAAAGTGTGTCCAATCTCTAGCCTTAAACTATTCAGGATGTGAATGACCAAGAAAAGAGAAATAACTACAGCCATCCTTAGGAGAGTACTTTATACTGCCTGAGGAATATTCTCTTGATATTATGTGAAGTATTTTTTCATGAACAATGATTTAAAATATAATAAAAATATTAAGTATGGGCTAATTATATTGGTTTGAATGATAGCTTTTTAAAACATTTAAGACAGTGATATAATAGTTTCTTTAAAATATAAATTGTAAATATAGTACATAAAAAGCTTAAATTCACAGGAGATCTTTAAGGCTTAGGTATTTCAATGCTGAGGTTTTGCTTCAAACATTTAATGCTATGCTTACCCAACCACAGAAACCCTAGGAAAAACTAAGTTGATTCCATTAAAATAACTTAAAGTCTTTCAATACAAGATCTAAGCCAGATAATGTATTGAAAGAATTTATGGAAATCATTTATGTAAATGAACCTCATCAGTACTCAGTACCAGCTGCTAACACGTTCCTCTCTTCCTTGGTCACTCTTGGTAACTTGCTCACCAATGATTTTGCGATGGTGAAATTCTGGCGTGATGAAGTCTGGCCATCTGGGTGGAGTAGTCTGGCTGCTGGAGTAGGTCCCACGGGCTGGCTTGTCTGAAATATATACCCTGAGATAACCCAGTTCTAGTTTCAGTAAACGTTCTTGAAGAGAGGTTTACAAATATAATACTTAAATAAAATTGAATCTTGAGCAACATGAGGGTGAAGGGCATTGACCTCTGCACTACTGAAAATTTGTGTATAAATTATGACACCCCCCAAAGTTAACGCCAGTCCCTCAGTATCTGTGACAGTTTGTTTCAGAATCCTCACAAACACTAAAACTCGCAGATGCTCAAGTTCCTTATATAAAGTGTAGTAGAACAAGGATTACAAGCAGCCTTCGACATCTGCAGAGGGTGTATCCAACCATACCAAACCCAGAGATATGGAAGGCTGACCATATTTACTGAAAAAAATCTACATATAAGTGGCCCTCTGCAGGTCAAACACATGTTATTCAAGGGTTAAATGTATATCAATATAGTCATGTGGTAAATTACCACTTGACCTTCATTTTTGGAGACTGACAAACTAATTCTTATTTATTTAAAAGCATATTTGGTAGATTTGCTTCTATGTTCCTGGCATGTTTCTAGATCCAATGATTAAATTGAGGAAGAACATGTTTTTGTGTGTGTGTAAATTTGGAGAATAATAATACATAACTAAATGGAAAATCACTATAAAGTTGACAGATACCATGATTTCCATAAATATAGGATGATATTGGAAGTATGAAAAAGGCAACTATATTGTGTTAATTTTGTTCAAACTAATTTAAAACACAGAAGAATATATTGAACAATATAATAAATGTTTTCCAAAATCCTGAATTAACAAATTTAAAATTTGCATTATTTTTTTCAAATTTTCTTAGATATATTTTTCATTAAATAATTTTAAAATGTATGGATAAACCCAAAGTCCCCTTCGAATACAACACACTTGAACTTGAACTAATTCAATGCTCAATGGTTGTGGTGGAAACCATAATGTGTTGCTGCGTCGTGCCAAGTAAGAACATGTGAGTGTTGACTGCAGCTGTTTAGGGATTGACTCATTTTTGGACAACCACATGATTTAATCCAAGGTCAGTCTCCTCTCAGTGTGGTTTATATCCAGTGGCTGATAAAAGTGAACATGCAAAGGCCAAGACATTTTGAACCAACACAGTACAACTCTGATGAACGATTTTGGCTCCAGAATTCTCTACATGTCAGCTGAGGCTGCATCAGGCCAGCATCATAGATGAACTTCTCCCCCAGCTGAGTCATGTTTCTTGTCTCTCTTTTTGAAAGGTATTGGCTTCAAACAATCTCTTAAATAAAATTAACTCCACTGAATTCCATCTCAGTGTCTGACTCTCCTAGGAAGCAACCTGTGACAATGGTCCACAAAGTTTTTCCTATAGAAACATGACACCTAAGCAGAGACACAAAGGATGACTATGAGTTTGTCACAAGAACATGTGCAATTGTGCTTTCAAGAATAGAAATCATTCTTCTAAATGGCCTACAGCTAAGGAGAAAACACACATATAAGCTGAATTGGTATGTTTTCATTTGTATGGAATTTTGTGGTTGCAGGGAATAGGAAAAAAATGAGAATCTGAGAAAAAATAGAAATGAGAAAATAAAATAATTTCATGAATAAAATAATAACGGGAAAGAATAATATGATTCCAGGTTTATAAAATGTAAACGAGAAGGAAAGCCTCTTTCAGGGAAAGATGAATTTAGTTTTTGATATGAAGTGTATTGTGAGGTGACATTTATGTATCAATATAAATTTCCCAAACACATGGAAATACAACTATAGCTTATGAGTAACAAAGCATTTGCTTGACTCATCCACTTAACACATGTATTGAGTCTCTCTGTATTTGATGAGGAAATTTGGTATGGTTCCTGTCCTCAGAGTGTTTACAGCACAGGATCAGTGACAGATACAACACACATCATCCTATAAATAAATATATGCCTGCAAACTTGGATGTAGTCCCTGAAGACAAAGAATAAGACATTATGAAATATTATAAAAAGAAGAGGACTTAATATATACTGTGGATGTCAGGGAATGTCTTTCAAGGTCATGATATTTTCATTAAAACCTAAAGGATTAATAGGATTTAACTCAGCAAAAAAACAGAAAAAGAGTGTTTTCCTCAGAGGGAGCAACATCTACCCATTGTATAAATGGAATCTGAAGGGTAGACTACATTTTGGAGGACTTGGTTAACATTGGGATATTATGCTAAGTGCCAATGGAGAGCACTGAAAAGTGGAAGGCAAGAAAATAACACACTCAACACAGTCATGAAAATTTGAGAGTCATCTCAAAATTTTCCATAGTTGAAACTATGGAAGTAGATGCTCTTTGCTAGAAAGAGTAGGTCAGGGAGATGAATAGGGCAAAAGACAGAGACTTATAGGCTCTCAGAGTAGAGATGACAAAGGAATTAATAAAATGATAAAGGAATTAATAAAGCCCAAAAGAAAACAGTCAACATAGGTGACCAGAAGAGACACAATAGTGTCAAATATCCTAAGAAAGTTTATATTCTTAAATTGAATATCATATTATGAATTCCAATTTTTAAAGAAGTCATGCCAATATACATTAAAAAGGATATTACAAAATTGAATTACATAATTTTTTTCTTGTAAATTCCCTGAATATCTCTTTGTGTTATAAACTATTCATTCACTGTACATATCAATTTCTGCTTTCCTAAAGGGGAAAATAAAAACCTTTTCTTTTTCTAATTGCCCAATCAAAGTGTCTGGGTTTTAGACTAATTTTGTTAATTGCGTTTTAAATGAGTATTTACAAAGGATTTTAGAATTGAGCTTCAGAAAACTTAATGCAGCTTTTACAAGATAGTTTAGGTTTGGTACCAGCTTGTCACCTTCATTTAACAAGTTTCATTTAACTAATTGGTCTCAATCAATAACCAGAATTTAACATTTTCTAATGTTGTGGGGAAGGGATATACATATATATAAATAATTTTAAACAAAATCTAAAGTATAACATGATCACATAGCAATTCTACACATATAAAAACTACTTCAGTGTCATTAAGTATGACAATTTAAAATGCACTCTCTTCTGTTTTTGACTTTCTGAAATGGGATAATATGGGTACTTTTTTTTGTATGTTTATTTAATGCCAATTATGAAAGCAACCACCCTCGCCACAATTAACATTATTTTAAAAATATTTATTTACATATGTGTTTTTAATTACTTATTTTCTGGTATCATGCAATAGGGAAACGGTTGAAGAAATCTACTGGTTTTACCATTGCTTTTATCTTAGTTACAAACTTTATATCATAAAATCAATAATAGCACCCATGGGCATGTACTAAGCTGAAACAACACCAATTCTTCTCTTTTAGGCCTCCCAGCACCCCTGAGTCTTGCTATCAAGCTGCAGTTTATACCTTCTGGCTCATAATACTTAGTAATTTAAATTCTGTGAGGCTCTCCAGGGGCATTTTGAAAACATGAATCTTTTTAATGGCTATTATTATGTGACATGAAGCCATACTACATCAAATTATTAAATTGTATTCTTCCATCAGCTTGAATAAGCCATCAATTTGATGATATGCTCAAATATAAGTGTTAACTAAATATGACAAGTTATGTGGTCAACAACATTCTCTAAAATTTAAATACACTAGGCGATAGAGATATTCTCTTCCTCCACACCACATGAATTTCCTTCCTCCACATCACATACAAGTCATTCGGGCAGCCATAGACAACAAGCCTCAAGTCTCTTTCTCTCTCTCTCTGTCTCTGTCTCTGTCTCTCTCTCTCTCTCTCTCTCTCTGTCTCTCTCTCTTTCTCTCTCTCTGTGTGTGTGTGTGTGTGTGTCTGTATCTATATATCTGTATCTATCTACATATAGATATAGATGATAGATATAGATATCTATCTGTCTATCTATGAAATCTGGCAGAAGTAATGCCCGACTCTGTATGTGAATGGTCTCAGATGAGATAGACAGCAATTTGGACATTTCACCTAAAATGTCACCTAAAGAGTGCTTGAATGTGATGTTGTTTTGTTACAGAATTGCCTTCTTATGATTTGGTAATAAAAGTTTTGGTATAGATTACCAGTTCATAAAAAAGGGGCGTTATTTGTACTGGACCCTGTATATTACATTGCTGGATAATTTTTAAACAGCTTATAGAAATATGTGTGTGTGTGTGTGTGTGTGTGTGTGTGTGTGTGTGTGTACATATATCTTGCCAAGGTATGACATCTTACTGAGTTGTTTGTACAGAGCTGCTAACACAAGCTCACTGTGGCAAGTTCGCAGACTTAATTGTCAGAGTTTGGACACAATTACAGCTCTGATGGCCATTCCAGATAAAGAGTTTCAAAACTGCTTCAAAGGGTGGATGAGGTGCTGGCACTGGTGCATAGCTTCCTAAAGGGAGTACTTCGAAGGTGACCATAGTGATATTCAGCAATGAGATATGTAGCACTTTTCTAGGATGAATTCATGAACTTAATTGTCGTACCTCGTATGTGTCCTCATCTTTCATGCTCTCCCTAGTATGATCAGTTTCTATCCTAGTGTAAATGCACTTACACCAACCTTAAAACTACCTACATATAAACCTTTCACTTTCCAAAGCTGAATTTTAGCTTTTTACTTACAGCCCATTTATCTTCTGTGAACCCTCTGACTGTAGGCTTAAGAATTTTTGTAATGGTATCTTTCTTTCTCTTTTACTTTCATCTTTGTCCTTACTTCAATACTAAACTCCCTTTCTGTTCTATCATTAATTCAATCACATTGTTCTTCTTTCAAGAATCTAGAGCAACTATTCGATCAAACATTTGAAATCTTTCCTCCCTCACTAGCTCCTGACCTTTGCAAATCAGTTCCAGAATCCCTTTTGACTATGGAGTGGAGTTAGAAATCAATAAAATGTTATTTTCCTTTAAACCATCATTTTTACTTTTTCTTGTCATAGGAAATGTCTCAACCTAATAAATTACAAATATTATTCCCATTTCCCCATAATTATTTTCCTTTATCTTTTTATATAATGGTTTGAAATACAATGCAATTAAATGCTTAGAGCAAAGAATCATATTTTAATTTCTAAATTTGCTGGTATTATCTAAGGTTTTATTATGCATATTAATTGTAATTCATTTGGTTTAATTTCTCTGTCCTTCATTTCCATGCTTGACTTCTGTTCCATGGGATTTCCCTGTTTGTCTATCACACCAATCAAACATGCAGCATATAAATCAGTCTTTAAACTTTTCTCTCAACTCAAGAATTAACTGTTTTTGAAATGATTTAATTTATTTTTTAACCAATTATCAAAGCACACAATGTAACACATAGATGATGTATTATAGAACTGTACACATGGAACTTCTGTAATTTTACTAAGCAATGTCACCCCCCAAAAAATAAAAAATGATAAAAAATTACAGAGAGAAACAGTTATTTTATGTCTCAAGTGTTACTCCTATCATCTAAATTTCAACTGTTGGACCTCTTTTACTATTTTCTTTTTTTTTTTGCTTTTTGGTATGTGGGTAGCTCCCTGACTGGGAATCGAACCCAGGCCACAGCGCTGACAGCGCCAGCGCCGAAGCCTTAAGCCACTACACCACCAGGGAACTCCCTTTTTTTTTTTTTTTACTATTTTCTATCTGAGTAGTGAGGAAGACCTTGGGAATCTCATTGTCCATCTCTCCTTATTTTCCAGTTTCATGCTCTATAAGAGGTCAGACGATTAATTTCTCAAACCCATCCTAGAAAAAGTGCTACATACCTCACTGCTGAATATCACTACGGTCACCTTAAAAATATTCCCCTTGGGAAGCTATGTACCATCACCAACACCTAGTCCACACTTCAAAGTAATTTTGGAACTCTTGTTTCTGGAGTGGCCATCAGAACTCCTGTTGTGTCCAAAATCTGGCAATTAAGCTTGTAAAGTTGCCATCAGGAGCTCCCGTTGACAGCACCGTACAAACAACTCCATGAGGTGTCACAACCTCGGCAAGGTTAATAAAGGAATGTTATAAATAACTTAAGGTTCATAATGTCAACAACTTAAATAAAATGAACAAATTCTTTAATAGCTGTAAATTACCAAAGATAGCCAAGAAGAATATAAATAGCTCTCATTTTTTTATAGAAAAAAAATTTAGTTAGAAAATTTCTCACAAAGGAAACTCCAGGCCCAGATGACTACTTAGTGAATCCTACAGAGTAAGAAAGACATACCAATTCTACATAAACTCTTTGAAGAAAGGGATTACTACTTCTCTGATAAAACAGTTGGCTTTACCCTGATACCACAACCAAATAATGAGGCTACAACAAATGAGTTCTATAATATCTTAGCAAATTGAATGCAACAATATATAAAAACAGTAATAGAACATAGCCAAGTTATTTTTTGACAACTCTGAGTAACAAACAAATATATAGAAATAAATTTCAAGTTAGTCAAGATTAACATATGATCTCACTTACATGTGGAATCTAAACAGAACAAATGAGCAATCAAAATAGAAAAACATTTTTTGAACACAGACAGTAGTTTAGCAGTTGATAAAGGAAAAGGGGGAAGTGGGGTGGGGAAGGAGGAAGGGAGATTCAAATATATAATGATGGAAAAAGAAATGACTCTGGCGGGTGAGAACACAACGGAACACGTAGGCAATAAAGAAGTGTACACCAGGAACCTATGTGATTTTACTAACCAATGTTACCCCATAAATTTAATTTTAAAAAATAACGAATTTTAAAAGGCATTATTTCACCATCATCATACTGGCAAAAAGCTGAAGTTCTAAAATATAAAATACTGCTTATAAGAAACCTTTAATGATAATGGTGGGTGTGTGAAATAGGGACAATATTTAAAGAAAAAAGGAAAAATATTTAGTGAATTTTAAAGCACACTCCGTCTTAGATTTTGATCATACAGTCATGTAGCCATACATTGTGAAATGATTGAATAAGTGTATAAGAGTGTCGAAAACTTAGAGCCTATTAGTAAGAAGCTGATCAGATATACAGTTTTAAATGGCACAGAAAACAATGGTATTGTCCTGTTTCAAATGATACATATGGTCAGCCTAGTGACACCTTAGATTTAGCCCAGTGAGACGAGGCTGACCATATATACTGTTTGAAATGGGACAGTACCATTGTTTTCTGTCCTATTTAAAATGGCATGTCTGGTCAGCCTAATAGGGACATGAAAATATAAATTTGGGGTACTCATATATTAAAAAACAATACATGATATGTTAGAATAAACTAAGCAGATCTATGTGTATTGACATAAATGTATCTTCAAATAAGATACTGTATATAAAAGGTCACTGGATGATACAGAAAATACAAGACATTTAGGTAAATTTAAAAATAAAGCCAAAAATTATTTACACCTATGGAAGGACAATACAGGCTTTCCCCATAATCTGGTAGTACTTAACTTTTACAAAAGACCTACATTAGTACTGTGTTTGCTAACCAAAAGAATCCAAAGAGGATTTTTTCTTTTACCAAAGAAAAAGAAAGGCCATTACCGTATTTTATTTTGAAAGTGAGGGATGCCTGTAACAATAAAATCATGTACAGCAAATATAACCACTAACTTCCGGTGAGGAAGTAAAATAATTATATAATGGAATCTGGTAGAGATATAAAGTGGATGGACATCTGTGTTTAAGCTTTCATTTGGTTTTTAAGTTTTAAAGTAGTATTACAACCAATTAACATTTTAATATCTGGTTGGTATGTGCATGTGTGTGTTTGGTACATTACCTAACACTATTTTTAAACCTCTAATAAAAAATAAAAATAATTCTGAAGTATCAAGTGCATTTCTGGGAATATTACAGTTTCAAAGTTCTGCATGAGGATGTCTTTATAGTACCCTAAGTGAAAGGGTAAATCTCTAAATTATTAAAAAAACAACAAAAAAAAAAACAAAAACAAAAAACAACCCTGACAAATAAAATAAATTTTAAGTATTTCATGATACTATACAATTTTGTTATCTTGTAAATTCCAAGATATTCAATGAGTCGTGAAAACTGTTATTTGTACTGATTTTAAAAATTTAGTTATTTATAAATTATATTCCTGATCTGTAAAATTTTCTAATCCTGCTTAAATATTTTTAGGCCTAAAATACCCTTGTGAAAAATAGCACAATTCTTCATTATGAATTTTTATAAGAAACTTATTTGGTTTTTTGTCTATCCATTTTAATATGACTGCAATTTAGTATTCTTATCTGATGGTGTTTTTGATAAGCATTTCTCAGATTATTCTAAGTGATAGATCAAGACTTCGAGTAATATGTACAATTTTAATATTAAGTAATAATATCTTAGGGTTAAAATTAAATGTTCTAATCTCTGATTCCACAATTGTCTTTTATTTGTGAAATTGAGTATTTTTTTTCTACCTTAGTAGACAGTTTCATTTAGAAGATAATTTGTGTTGTAAAGAAATAATGATGGTATTCATTATGTAGAAAATTTTAGCCAAAAATTTTGCAAAATATTATCAAGTTAATTTTGAAATAGCAACAGTTTAAATAATAGCACATTGGATAGATATTTTGAAAAGCATGATAAGTATAATTTTATTTATTGTCTGGTAATCAGGATCAATTTCAAGATTACTTCCTAACATTATAATTTGTTATCTATATAAAGGATTTTATTTGTTCCACTCAAATTTTAGAAAATTGGTTAGGTGCTTCAGTTGACACATAATATATTGCATACTTTTCCATTTAAGGTAATAAAAAATGCATTTGTGTGTGTGTGTGTGTGTGTGTGTGTGTGTAACATCTGATTTTCAAGATAAGATATGAGATGCCTGTTTACTTATTTAGGGTCATTTTTCAGGATACCTCAACATTTTCCTTTCATCTGGATTCAATTCACTTATCGAAAACACTTTGTGGACAGTTTTTGCTAGTGGTATATTTTAGCTAGTTATTACAGACTCCTACATGCTTCCTGATGCCCATATTCTTTACGCAGCTATATTACATTTTTCTTTCCTCTGTTATTTATTGCTGAATTCTAGCCAATGGATTGTGGATGAAAGTAATTAACATATTTTCATAAAAACTTTCTGTATCAGCTCTACCATGCTCTTCTCTCCATGCTCTTGTCAATGGCTGGAATTATAAGGACACCCAGAATAAGCCCCAGTGCATACTTTAAAGGTTGTGTATTACAGAAAGTATGACTAATACATGTGTTATGTAACTTTATTTCAAGGTCCTTGGTGGGTGTTATTTAAAAATAAGACATACAAACATAAATATACACATCCAAATTTTCAATCACCCATTGTGAAATTATCAAGGAGTGTTTGAATCCAACTACCATTCAAATGTCCTTCAGAAACATGGAATACAGTAAATACAATCAGTAATGTGTTTGAAAGCCTAGTATGGGACCTGATTGTGAAGGGTACACTGATCTATGTAAGCCATATCAGAAGGCCCCTATAATATATCTGCATGTACATATTAATATAATGTGTGTGTTTATAGACAGTGGGTCTTCCAATTCCATATGACTTACACTGTGTGGTAATTCAGCCTTCACTGTTTCAATTAACTTGGGACTCTTTTCATCCTATTTCCAGCTGCAGTGGCTCTTCAAGTCATAGCTAACTTCACATGAACCTAATATTGAAAAGTTTTAGCACCACTTACCATTATGTATAGTTCATTCAAGGAAATTATTTTGTGCATGACAGTGTTTCAATATTAATTTTAAAGAGTTATTTTATCTATCATTGCTATAGTTCTGTCATAAGGGTATAATAGGCAGCAGATGCACAAGTCATGATTTTTTATACCATCTGGATCAGAAATACAACACATATTTATTATAATTAAGGATTTATATGATTCACCTTCCTTTCTAGTACTAAATTGTACAATTAAATCCAATAATGAAACCCAATAGACTACAGAATTAATCCAAGTGCTGTATTAAAATGAAATATTTGAGGCATTTCTTTTCCCACCAATGAAATCAAAATAAATATATAATATATGTTATGTTACAAAATACCATACTGTTTAGCAGATGTAAAAACTTTTTTCAAGGCCCTTGAAAAGTACAATCAAAGCATCATTTGGATAATGACTTGAAAGTGACAGGACTGCTAATCATATCTATTTTACATGTATCTAATCATTGCAATAATAACTGTATAATTTTGTGTGCAGAATCTAAACAGCAGTTCATGGTATGGTAATAGTCATTTTAATTTTTGATGTTTAATCAGATGTTTATAGAAATATAGTCATTTAATGTTTTTATTGTTTATAAGAATATGTAATTCCTCCTCATTTTTACTTATTCCCTGATCTATAGTTAAGCATATTTAATAGTCACAGTTGAAATTTCTTTCCATCGTATGGATTACATTATATGCTTTGGGTACAAAGCAAGGGGAAATAATGGAGCTTTCAAATAGTTATGCTTCTTGTCTCCAATGAATGTAAGATAATTGCATTAAGAAAGAGAAGCAAAATGTTGTGCTTTTATCAAAAGGAAATGGTTATCATTGTCCAACAAAGAATAAAATACAGATAAAGACTCTGCCTGATCCAACATAAATCATGCAAAAATAACACATTTATCTTAAATGTCTTTGAAATGTAAAAATGGATTCCTTGTTCAAATAAAGAAGAGCTGGAAACAGGTTAAGCTGTATTGCTGTAACGCAGTAAAAGCAGAAAAATCAAAATCTTTTGTTAAGAAAACAAACTGTTCTTAATGCTTTTGAGACTATATATATATATATAATGGTCATGATCATGTAATAGAGCTAAGAAAAATAATCACACATAGATAAAACATGCATTAATTGGGTAGTGATTAAACACAGACTTAACACATACATATATTTTTATTTGTATGTGTAAACATAAAAAGGACTTATAGAAAAAAAATTACTTGTTTACACAAATACTTCCACATGGTCACATCATTTATATGTACAATTCTTTTAGTTTCTTACTTTTAGATTTTTAAAAATACTCGATCACTTTTTACCTTTTACCTCACCTACACACTAAGTCTAAGCCCATGGTCTATGTATTCACTGGTAATGTGTGTGTCTTTCTGAGAATTTCTTAGAGTGGGCATTGCAAAGTCAAACACTATCCTCCCATTTGGATGTATCAGAGAACCTCAGAGCTGTCTCAGTCATGAAAGATTCTTTTCTCACTCTCTGCAGCTTATGATAAGCAGAGATAAAATAAAAAGTTAGATGTCCCCAGAAAAACTCATAAACAACAAAATTCTATCAAGAATTTTGTGAATTGGTTCTGATGCTTTAGGTCAAGCTCATTGAGCTGTAATATTATCTGAAAATGTGTGAAGATTTGAATATGCATAATTAGCAACACTGAAGATCTAAGAAATTTAAACCCTCTATTACCCAGTGCTTTGATGCTCTATAATTGTACTGGATGGGAGAATGAGAAAATGCTGGCTCAATCGGATCAGACGTTTTGCAATATGCTAGTTTTATTGGAGTTGTTAGAAACATAATGTTCATATTTATTCAGTGAATGTGACATGCATTTTGTGAATAACTACAGGGCAACTAGTAAAATATTTTCAAGGAAATACAAGGTCACTAACAGGCAGATGCTTATAGCTGAATTATATATTCTGGATATTTTGAATATAGTAACACATTTTTAAACTTTTGAAAAATAAAATGGTTTCAAACATTTGTCACCATTTACCACAGTTTTATCCCAAATAATCAGCAAATTAAAAATAATTTTATATTTTGAAGTACCATTTAAAAGTGAGCCTCTGTTCTAAATCTTTGGATTACATCAGTGAACAAAATACAGATCCCTAAATTGTAGACTTTACATTCTGATGGAGGAGGCAAAGTAAGCAGTTTATGTAAGTATGAAGCAAATTTTATAATTCATTAGAATGTGACAAGTTCTATGGCTAATACTACTAATATTAGAAGGATAAGGAGAAAAAGAACAGAAATAAGAAGGAATATGTGTCTGTAGGAGCTGATATGCGTAAGGTGATAAGCAGTTTAACGTTGAATGGTCAGGGTAGGTCTCATTGAGAATGTAATATTTATACACATACTCAAATAAGGTGAAGCAATTATCTAAGTTGATATCTAGGGAGGGAGAACAGTGGGTGCAAAAGCTATGAAGCTATAGAATATCTCTAATGATCAAGGTATAGAAAATAGGCTAATAGGTTTGGATGGGAGGTTTGAGATGGGGGTGAGTAGTAGCTGAGACTTAAAAAAAAACTAATAGAGAATTTAGATCATACAGGCCCTTGATATCACTAAAGGACTTCACCTTTTACACTGAATGAATTGAGGATCCCAGGGTTTTGTGAAATTACATAATCTCACCTGTATTTAAAATGATCATTCTGATTGTTCAATTGATTTCCACCAGCATTGACAGTAAGTGTCACATAGATCATAAACATTCTTTTATGTAAAAAAACCAAAACACTACTCTTTCAAAATTATCATAAAGATCTAATTCATAGGATATTGAGGTCTAGATCTTTCACATTGTTTTTACTCTTCAGGATATCCTGTGATGTCGGGCATGTAAGCAGGAATTCAGGAAAAACATGATAGTTGGTTAAGTATCATATAATTCATTCAACTAACAAGTATTTTTTAACTTCTTGTAGAAGCCTGACACATAAGATGCAGTAGTGAACAAAGAACATGAAAATTATTGATCTTAATGTAGCTTATATATCAGAATCATCCATATATCCAGTGATTACATGCAGCCTTTGCTTTAAATCTGAATAATAAAAGAATTATTTTTACAAAACGACACTTTCCCTAATATTGTGATTCTAGTATTTATGAAATAATCATTCAAATATGCAGGTTTTGAGATAACAAATCAATTATACTTTGTACACTTTACACAACTCATTCACAGTAACAGTCACTCATAGCATTCTGCAGTCCCCTATACAGTGGCTGAGTACTCACTGAGTAACTTAGTGTCTTGTAAAACCTCTGATCCTTGCTCATTTGCTTTTGTGGAGTCTTTTTAGTAGTTTCCTGTGCTTGTACCCTCGAGGGCGAGGAAAAGTCTCATGTTTGAATTCTTCCCTATTCTGCTCTAGAAATCTGAGCAAAAGTGGTTCTGTAGAATGTGATAGCATATCTGAAAAGCTGACCACAAAATTTGGAGCATAACTTAAAATGTTGTAGACGATAAAGTATCTGGATGTATCAGAAAACCAATCTTTGAGCTTTAATGTCCTCACCAGCAAACTGACGTACTCGTAAGCAAACTCATTAAATTATAGTGAGAATGTATAATGATAAAAGTATGGCAGTGCCTTGATTAACCTGAGTTTCAATTTTATTATCAATTAATGTAGGCATAGATATTACTTGACCCCCAATTGCACTTTGAAGTATGAAAAGATTAAAGGCCAATGTTTTTAAAAGTGCACTACTTCTGTGAATTGATTTTATCAATTTTATCTTCTTTTATGTTGTTCAGAACAAATTGTATAGTAATGATTCCCAACTTAATTCTCAGAACCTGGATTTATTTCAACAGTCCAATGTATATGCCAATGTCTTTCCCAAATTATGAAATACAACTTTAACCTTTTAGTATAATTAAAATGCATAATACACACACACACACACACACATATATATATATAATTCACTATTAAAATATGTTTTTTCAATTATAATCATAAGGAGGATAAAAATGAATTATGCAATATTTTATATGGTAATTATGTTACAAAATAATTTAATTTTCTAGGATTCTGCTGATGACAGAGCTAACTAGTAACAACCATTTAAGGATCTATCAGAATAAAGCACATCTGAAGGCAAAAAATGGATATTTCAGTGAATACTTAAAATGATTTCATGAAAGAGAAAATTGAATTAATAATTAACTTATTTTTCTAAAGGACCTCAGTTGGCAGGTTCAAAAAGCAGATGTTGCTTTGAGACTAACAGAAGCTTATTAAGGTATGAAAAAAGTGGTTCTCTACACTGGTTTTAAAATGCCAGTGCAGTTTAGTCCATGACAGCAGGGTAATTTGTTGAAAAAGACAGGTACTTCATGATTTAAATGAAAATTAACATTTTGTACAAAAATATTATAAAACTGTAGTATTTAATATGAAAAGGAATATAACAGTTGCAAAGTGCCAGGACCAACACCAAAAATGAGTTAAGGCTATATTTTGGATTGCAACCACCATGGAATCACTCCTTCCAGTGAAAAATGTCCTTACTTCTGTTGGGCTCACCAGCATTTGAGTAAGAACCTCAACATTTGGTAGGCTTTTTTTGGAATTTTAAAGGAATCATATCCAATATTTAGAGATATTAATATGCCCTCCCTACCAAATAATTGGCACATAGTTTATGCCATGTTTTCTTTACCAAAATTCACTACAGAGTAGAGTAGCAAATCTCAGTGTTCTAAATTACACTGGATATAAAACATTTTGATCCATTTATTATTTTGCTTCGAAAAAAATAGTTGGTGATATAATTCTCACTATAGAACTTCTCAAGGAAACTCTAAGTACAGGTTGTATATCTAGGAACATGTCAAATGCAGCGGAAAGAAAAACATTTACAAGATATTTGAACAAGCGCCTACAGGCTGTGAGGGTTATGACCATCTGTTAATGACACTTTGCCCTTGATGTAATACAACCATCAGTAGAGACTTTGGTTAAGAGATACAACTGCTAAAATGGTTAAAAACCATAATTTTGGAAAGCCGTTGCATAATATCCTACTAATGGAAAAATAGCTCTGTGGCTACTGTGGCTAAAAATCTGCTGCCAGCATTATTTGAAACAGAATTCACTGACTCATCAGTGACAATTATGAAGTAATACACCGGCAAATAGAGGTACTGCACTACGGCAGCAGAAATCGTAGAAGTTGCTGGGTTTCTAGAGACTAAGATTTTTGGGGCTACATACTTTAAAAATGTGTTCCTAACTACATATTTTTGGAAAATCGTAATGCGAAGCTCATGGAGTATGTGTACCTGAGCTAGATGGGCATGGGAAACCACATACCACATAGGCAGGGATCTGTCTGACATGACTGCTTTAACGGTTAGCAAGGCCTACCACGACACTGTTGAGTCCAAGGTTCACTTATTCTATAGACTGAGACAATCTACCAGGGAAACTTCTAAAGGGCAGCATCTTGAATTCCTGCCATGTGCATCACTTTGGATTTAGGTCCACTGGGCCAGATGAGTTAAAAGGAGAATAATTCAGTCCAAAGTCTAAAATAAACTTACTACTAAACAACACATTTTATGGCTTTGTATTTGTGATTCCTGAAATGAAACTATAAGAAAGGGCACAGAGCAGATATTTTATTTGTGTGTTTTTTATCGTTTTGGACCTCCTGCTTGAATCCTCTCAGATTTCTGATCAAAGAGTGCTTACACAAATTCTATAGTATATGAAGGACAAAGTATCATGTTATGAAATATTCCTTTTTTATTCCTTTATATTGCCACAAATTAAATAAATATTGTACTAGGCAGTTAAACCAATTACTACATAACATAAGTGAGCTTTGAATAGGACATAGATGGCTGGCTTGTAAATTAGAAATATATACTATAAAGAAATACTTTATGAAGGGTTAATTAAAGTGAAAATTATGCAGGTTTTTTTCCAAGGTTTAGAATGAGGTTAGGAAAATACTTTGTCTGTTATATAATAATGTCTCACAAAATAAGTTACCTAATCACCTATTAATTCTTTCTACTATTAATTTTTTCTACTAATATACATTCCTGTTTGTCTTATTTTACCTAATAAATGAAGAATTTTCATTTGTGAAAAACAAGGGGTAAAACATGGAAGCAACTGGAAAATTAGGTAAGATCAAAATAAAATAGTAAATTGAGAAATTATCTAGTCAATATGATTACTAAATACATGGTGTTTCAACGTATGAATATTTATGAGCTGAATATTTTCAGGAGAAAAATCAATGTAGAAAATCTTAGTAGTGATATAGAAAATTGCATCAGTTTCTTTGTGTTGGTTTAACAGCCTGGTCTCAGAGTACAACTTTTAGAGACCAGACTTGGACTTTCTATAGTAAGTATTAATAGTTAAACAAAGAGAAACATGGCTGAAATGAATGATGAACTATTAGCGTTTACTCAACCTTTTGTTTGTTTTATGCAATAATCTAATTGCTTTAATGCCTTTAATGCCTTAATGCCCATGTTGTGTTAATAATGTCCTACATCTTTATGGTTGTTAAAATAAATTTGAACATTTCAATCAGGAAAATAAGTAGTACCTGTCTTAAAGAAAAAGCAAAAATAAAAAAATAAAACAAGTAATCTTCTTCTGTGGATGTTTGCTGTCCTTCTCCCGTTGTTCATTAACATTCACACATGCTTCACAGGCAGCCATCTGTATTTCTGTCTGTAAGTTTTATCTTGTTAGTCTTCACACTGCTGCCTATTACATAAATCACAGGGACACACCACCTTTGAAATGAAATTGGAAACCCACAGAGCTGACTACTGTCAGGACTCAAGAGGAGTGCAATTAATAAATTTATTATTTAGAAGTGGAGCGGTTTTCACTCCAGAAATTAATGTAAAATGGAATGTTGGCCAGAGTATACATCAAGGTAATGTAGCTTCCAATGTCTTTTCATCTTCATGTTCACCCATTTGACAGTCATTATATTTTCTGCTTCATCTCTGCTTCTGTCAGCTCTGCTAGTTTCAGAACACATAATTCATGTATTCAATTAACAGAAATCCATTTAGTGACATTTTTTGTGTGTGATAAATAAGATAAATCCCTGCCTTCATGGAGTATATGATCTAAATTTTAAAATCCATTTTTGTACTTGAAACCACAAATGTAGAAGCATTTATAAAATTGAAAAGGAAATAGATAATGATATTAAAGATAAATAGAATATCATATAAAATGGTCAAATAGAACTTGTCACCAGGATACAAAGATAGCTCAGCATACACAAATCAATAAATGTGATACACCACAAAAATAAAATGAAAGATAAAAATTATATAATCATCTCAATAATCATCTCAAACATGGCAAAATTTAACATACTCTCATAATAAAAAATATTGAACAAATTGAGTATAGAAAAAATGTACTTCAACATAATAAAAACCATATATGACAAGAACACAGCTGACATAATCAGTGGAAAAATAAATTTTAAAAATAAAAAATTAAAAAAAAAAAAAAGATTAGCCACAAGACAAGGGTGCCCACTCTCACCACTCCTATTTGACATAGTCTGGAAGCCCTAGAAAGAGCAATCAGGCAAGACAAAGAATATTAATGGCATCTAAATAAGAAAGGAAGAAGTAAAATTTTCTCTCTGTAGATGACACTATCTTTTATAAGAAAATCCTAAAAGATTAGAACTAATAAACAAATTCAGTAAAATTGCAGGATACACAATCAACATACAAAAATCATGCATTTCTATATTTGAACAATAAACTATCTGAAAAAGAAATAATACAATGGATAATAGCATTGAAAATAATACAATATTTAGGAATAAAGAAGTGAACAATCTCTACACTGAAAATAATGATATTGATAAAGAAATTAAACAATATACAAATAAATAGAAATATATTTTAGGTTTTTGGGTGGTAAGAATTAGTATTATTAAAAATTTTATATTATCCTAAGTCATCTACAGATTCAATTCAATGCCTATCAAAATTCTATTATTTTTATAGAAATAGAATAAAATCAATTCTAAAATTTATTTAAAACCATAAAAGACCATAAATAGACAAAACAATTTTGAGAAAGAAGAACAAAGCTTACGTATCAAACTTTCTTATTTGAAACTGTTACAGCACTATGGTATTCAAAAAGTATGATACTAGCATAAAAACACACAGACCAATGGAAGAGAATCAAAAGCTCAAAAATAAACTCTCACATGTACAGTCTACAAATATTTGATAAGAGGGTCAGAATACCCGATGAGAAAAAGATAGTCTCTTCAATTAATGATGTTTAAAACATTGGATATCCACATGCAAAAGAAAGAATCTGGACCCCTTTCTAATACCACTCCTAAAAATTTACTTGAAATAAATTAATGAGTTAAATCTAAAACCTGAAACTGTAAAACCACTAGCAGAAAACAGAGAAAATTCGTTGGTCTATGGAAAAGACATTGGTCTTGGCAATTATTTTTTGGATAGTACACCAAAATCACAAGCAACAAAAGCAAAAATAAGTAAGTAGGACTACATATCAAACTAAAAATTTTTTGCAGTGAAAAAATGATGCAGAGTATAAAAAAAAATCTATAGAATGGGAGAAAATATTTGCAAAATATACCTAATAAGCAGTTAATAACCAACATATATAAGAAACTCTTACAATTTAATAAAAAGAAATAAAACAAGTAATACCATTTAAAAGACAACCAAAGGACTTGAATAGACATTTTGTTTAAAGAAGATATACAAGTGGCCAACAGGCAGATGAAAAGGTGCTTGACATCAGTAATCATCAAGGGAAAGGTAAATCAATACCACAAGGAGATATTACCATACAACTATTAGAACGGCTATTATCAAATATACCAGAAATAACAAATGTCAGTAAAGATGTGGAGAAATTATACTACAGCCCTGTGCACTGTAGTATAATTAAAATGAAAACTATTGTACCATCCAGTAATCCATTTCTGTGTATATATTGTATCTGAAGGAAATAAAGTCACTATCTCAAAGAGGTATCTGAATCCAATATTTACTGCAGCATTATTTACTATAGCCAAGACATAGAAACAGCCTAAGTCTACCAACAAATAAATAAAGAAAATATGGTATATATATATATAGTGTGTGTGTGTATAACATATATGAATATATATATATATATATATATATATATGAATAGTATTAAGCAATTAAAAAGAAGAAAATCCTGTAATTTGCAAAAATGTATATGGAGCTTGAAGGCAATATTCTAAGTAAAATAAGTCAGACAGAGAAAGACAGATTTTGTATGATCTTACTTATATGTGGAATCTAAAACAGAGAGTATATTAGTAGATGCCAGGGCTGACAACAGAGAAGATGAGATGATTAAAGGGTACAAACTTGCATTTATACTGTGAATAAGTTCTGTGGATCTAATATACAAGGGCTTCCCAGAAAAAAATCCAGCTGTAAATGCCTCTGTATAGTCATGGCTGAATACTTTCTGGACAGCCCTCATAGGGCATGGCCACTACAGTTAACAATACTATATTTATATTTGAAAGTCATTAAGAGAGAAAATTTTAAAAGTTCTTGCCACACACACAAAAGAATGCTAACTACATGAGGTGATAGATGTGTTAAGCAAACTTATTATGCTAATTGTTTTACAGTATATATGTTTAGCAAATCATTGAATTGTATACCATAAACTTTCATAATTGTATATTAATTATTTTTTAATAAAGCTGAAAAACAAAGATTTTTTTGTAATATTCATCATTTTTCAGGAGAGGAAGTAAAGAAGTGAAAACTGTTACAAAACATGAAATAAGAAGATATAAAATTCATTTTAATTACGTGTACTATTACCAAAATATTACTTAGTTTGGATCAAGCAATACTCAACAAACATGGAGGATGAACTATTAATAATGCTGAAAAAACTTGATTTTAACGGTTAAATTTAAGTTCTTGTTTCAAAATAGAAAATTGACCGTCTGGTTGTTTAAAGATAAATGTATTAACTTCATCAATTTATTTCATAGAACCCCATAATCTAATTTCATTGGAAAGTAACACACAAATTTGAAACATGACACACTTGTTTAAGTTTCTTTATGTTCAACAGCAAAAGATACTGCCCTAAAAATAAATACAAAAAAAGTTACAGAATTTATTATATCCGTTATTATTCATAATGAGATTTGTTTTAAATTATGCAATATGTGTTCTTAAGGAGGGTAAACTAAAATGAAATATATTTTGATAAATGTATACCTATGAATAGTCAACACAGTGCCTCATAATGTTCATTAATATTATCATTCTGAACAATTTAATTACTATTATTAGAATTATTGGCTACCATATTAACATCAAATATGAGACTTTCATGTTCCATGGTTCACTAAATTCACATAATAACTTTGCATAATAAGTATTATCAGCATTATTTCATGAGTGAGACAACTGAGGCTAACAACATAGATGACTGGTTCTTGATTACATGGCTACTAAGAAACCATCTCACAAATCAACTCCTTGGTTTACCTCCATATATAATTGTATGCATGTGGTGATGTATTAAAACTTCATTTAAATTAAGTTTAGAAAATTCATTTAACCAAGAGTGCCACAGAATTATTAATATAATTAATATAATATAATTAGTATAACAGCTGTATATACTTCACTAAGGTGCGATAACAAAAGAATGTTTTTCTATATTTTAGGCATTGGGTTTTGAAAGGGACTTTGATAAAATAATAATATCTAAATAAAGATTACTCTAATTCTAGGTCTAAAATATTAGGAAATTGAAGAAACTAATGGAGACTTGAATAGTGAGGTGTGGTATTGTGGATAGTCACATTTGGCAGAGAATAGAAAGCCCTATACAAGCTGGCTTCGGCTTACTTTCTCAGCCTCTAGGCACGTAAAAATGTATATGAGCATATGAGCCCATCATATGAGTTTTCAATTCACTTGTCTAGAAAGATTTAAAATATTTTGGCTGGATTTTTACTTGTCTTTACTAAGAGACTTGGTTCTTAGTATTTAGGTCATCATTACTGGAAGCAGCAGTAAACAAACATCAAAATGCTTGCAGCATTTCTTTCACGTCTCTATAGTTGGGTACTTCTGGTGGCTGAGGCATCCTTCTCCTATAATCAGTGACGCAAACTCCTATTTACCATTTAAAACACCAGAATTGCTTCATTTAATTCATGCTCGGAGATCACTCTTCCCCACTACGTTTACCAACACTTCCACACAATCTTAGTTAACTGCATCTCATGTAAGATCTTTCATTCCTTACATATATCATGATCACCACCGTCATTGTATTGTATTTTTTGTTAATGTTCTTTGCATGTGTATTTATTTGTTTATGTGTTTGCATTGTAGGATATGAGATTCTTAAGTTTAGGGACTATAAAATCCTACTAATCCTTTGGAGTTTCAGTATCAATTTTCTAGGGAGTCCTTCCTTTTTTCTCTCAAATTCTGGTTAGTTATTTCTGTTTGTTGTCTGTAAAAACTTCCCTTATTATAAGCCTTTTAGGCCTCTATTGTGACTTCAGAGCCTTCACAATTTTTTATGCCTAAAATAATTACCCATTCTTGAAATCTTTGTGTGGCTTCATACTGATATTCAGAAACCTGTTCAAAGGTGACTTGCTCAGAGACCCATTTTTTGACCACTCAATCACTACTATCCTTTTAATTTGCTCTATTTATTTCCAAATATGCACCACTTTTAAAACACACACACACACACACACACACACACATACTGAAGACTTTTAGTTAGTGTCTCCCATGAGTCTACCATATATCTGTTTCTAACATCAAGATAATTCTCCATCATGGCTGGGGATTGGTTTGTGTCACCTTTGACTTTACCCCAATATCCAGAATAATGCTCTACATAGACCAGCCATACAATAAATGGTTGTTTAAGTGAGGGAACTGTTTGACTCTCTTACTAGATTTACAATTTCACGAGGACAAAGTTCGTGTCTCTATGGTCCTTCTTTATCCTCGATGTCTATTATTTCATAGATACTCATATTACTAATGAGAAAAAAAATGGAAATAAAGGGTTAAAACTATAGAAAAACAATGCAGAGTCAATATTAGGAAATTCTAAAATTGGTGCTGAAATTGCATGTTGACTGTAATTTTGTTTATTTTTTAAATTATATAATAATTTAATATAAATGAAAATACTTTCATGGCCAAGTGGTAGAAAAATATAAAAATAAATTATTTCTTAAAATGAGAACTGCATAGGCATCTCTGCTAGAAGCAAAATTTTCAAAGGTCAAACATCTAAACACTTGGAAGTAGAAGTAAGTGTGAACTGTGCTTCATTGCACTCTCCGTAATATTTGGCAAACAGCTTCATCCCCCTCTTTCCAATTTTTCAACTCCTTTGACAAGACTTCAGAGGAACTACTACTGATGACAGCCATAATACCCAAACAGGAGAAATTTTATAAAGAAAAACCATAACATATTTTTTCCAGATTGACAAGGACATGGTAAGACTACACTGAATTCAAAGGAGGAATACACAAGTGAATATAATATGTAATAAGGACTTTGTTTAGTAGTGGCTTTACGGTTTTTCAAGTAAATCAGTTGACTGAAATGACACATGCAAATAAAAACATACAAACAAACACCAAGAGGGCAGAGAGGGGAAATGTGTAATCCAAAAACAGCATATGTTCACAGAATATACTTATCTCAACTACAACTATAGACTTCAAGTAATAGCACAATGGTATAATAAATATATGATTCAGACACTACTAATTAAGTCATAAATGGAACTTTAATCATATATACTTGTCTTTGGATCGAGCAGGTCATGGGTGCTGCAGATATGTTATAGAATAGCTATGTCTGTTTTTTCCTTCCTTCTGTAATGGGTTGTTTATTCCATTGTTCCCCTTCTGTAGCTGCCTGATCCAAGCATTAATTTCTGGTAATAGCCATTGCCCTCTCATAACTCTTAACATACATTGATGACTTTAATCAGTCTTCCAGTCCTCTGCAACTGTCACTATTTTAAAATATAATGACCATTGGCTCACTCGTGCCTGCAATTTGTAGAAATAATGAATATGAAGAGATGACCTTGCAATGTGCTGTGCTAATTTTAAAGAGGCACACATCATAAAATAGTAATATATTAAGGAGTGAGAATAGCACATTCTGACTTTTAGGGGGAGCTATAGGTGGGTACTGAGGTTAAGTTCCAACACTATCTTTACTCTTGGAATTGGAAATGTGTCCCATTTCCACTCTCTTATGGGACCAGAAGCAACCTTAGTCATGAAGCAAGAAGATAAGTTGAGGTACATATATTCTTTGGCACTCAAAATTATCACTCACTTCACACTTTCTAAGTCTCCTTACTTAGTTACTTGGACTTCTCCATGAATCAAGACACTGGGAACCTCAATGAGTTGATATTCTTTTGTCTTAACACCAGGAATTATCAAATAGTCTAATCACTGTACCTCCCATGCAATAAGGCTTCTTAGATTCTAATGCCCTTAATCCCAAATTTGCTTTGCCTCCTCAAATTAGTACACTATGATTTTAAAGCAAAGAAAGTTATCAGTAATGTCACATTCAGTAATCAATTTTATATTAATAACTGTAGTACTTGGGACTGGAGTGTAGTAATAACGTTTGTGCCAATAAATCATCCCACATTTATTATAACCACATAAGACTTCAAGAAACAACAATCGAAACTGTCCATGTAATATTTACAGTTCATGAGGGTAAAACCTACATGTATGGATTTTCCTGTAATCGGGTGATCATATTGCTGGTGAAAACTTATAATTAGATCTATTGTAAACTCATCCTCTTACCTCTAGGGATCCTAAATAACACCTACTGGTACTAGAAAGAGAAAAAAACAGGGAAGGGATAATTAGTGATATAAATATTGGCTACGTGAAATAAAGAATTGTCATTATGAAGTGAATATTTTCAAGTAATATTGTACAGCCCTTTTGGAAATACTAAACCAGGTATCCAGGTGCTTTCCAGAATTTCCAAAATTTTGATGCATATTAATCTAAAGAGTAGGCTTTTAGAGTTTGACAGACTAACAAAGAAATGATGCAATTTTGTATGTGTTTACACTTCTGTTTTTTCTGTGAAAATCAAAATGCAATTGCTAGTTTGTTATGGTAAAAGAATAATGATGGACTTTTGGAGTATGACAAATTTTTATGTCATGCTGAAGAGAATCCAGGAAACATTGATTCTCAAATTCTCACAGAGCTAGAGGATCCGGTAGTGGTATCTACTAAATCCACAGCACAATAATACAGCATTTTATGTGTGTGGCTTAAGGATATTTCCATGAATCTTTGCTAGTCAGCTACTACAGAGTTGTGAGGTAGGGCAATTACAGTTGTGTTTAATAAAATGAAAGAGAATTGTCAAATGACACTACTAATAATAATCCTGTAGCAGGTTAAATGACTCAATGATACATACAATTGTTAATCTAGGTTTCTTCCCTGATTATAAATTTTCTATCATTTTATCATAGTGAGAGTGGCAGATAGTCCACAGTGATTGTGAAAACCCAGCAGCAACTTTGGCAGTGAAGACCTTCCATCAGTTTGATAGATTAGTAAAATGATTCTGGTTGGTTGGGTTATTTGTGTGGGTTATTATTATTTTTTCTGTGTGTGTCATAAAAGAAATGAACAGTAGTAAATTCTTGCTGCTATTCCATGAAGCCAATAAAATCATGCTGTCAACAAGAGGAAGTTGACACCATAAGTGTAGTTAACTATCTGCAAATACTAAGCTTGGAAATAAAATTCTAATTTTTCATATAATCTTGCCTTTTTTGATAGAAAAGAAATAATAATATTGCTTACATTTTGAGTACAGCTGTTATGTAGCTATTTGGAACATGTCTATTGTAAAAATATATATATTTTATTGTATTATATATATATATTTGATATGCTTATTGTATATTATGTATTTTAATGTATACATTATATATAATACTATTAAATATACTGGGGTGCAAAAAATGTATACACAGTTTAAGAGATGTTATCTATGCACTATTTTTCTAACTTGAATTATGTGTAATATGATGTTCACTAAAAAGATGGCAATGATCAAAAGAAGGCAGGACAGTCAAAGAAAATGGCAGAAGCACAGTTGTCGGATGAGCACAAGACCACTTTGCAGTGGTATTTGAAATTTGAGACCATTGTTTGAATTTCCTCCACAATCTTTTGACTTAACACCCCTTCACTTCTCCTTATGGGAGAACTTAAAGGATGTGGTGTACCTCAAAAAGCCAACACGGGCAGTACTTCGGGAAGAAATTGAAATGACATGCACAGCGATACAAGTAAACACTTGAGACGAAGTTACTCAAGCAGTAGTTCGCCATAATCAGAAGTGTCTGGACAGTAATGGTCACCACTTGGAGCACCTCTTGTAATTGCAGAAAGTCAAATGTGACTTGTATTCATCTTTTGTTATCGGTATATGTTGAGTATTACAACTTTAATACAAATTTTTCTTTTCTTAAACTGTGTATATACTTTTGGCACCCTCTGTGTATCCATTATTTATAATAATATTTAACATAAATAAATAAATATATAAACCACATTTTATTATGTATTATTACCTATAATTGATATACTTATCATATATAATATATCTTTTTTAATCTATGTAACAAATTTACTCAGACTTCAATTTGGATTGCAAATTATTTTCTTGGGAGGGCTAGCTTTATAATTTAAAATAGCTGACAGAAAAAAATATTTGTATTACATATTTACATTAGACCAAAACATTCATTTATTTTAATATTGACTCTGAATATACAGAGAGAAATTTTGAAATATAGTTATCATTCAGTATAAGTCTAAGTTGGCTGTCTTATAAATTACCACTGAGTCGCTGCAGTGTGAAATGTGAACTTGACATCAAGTCCAGTCTATTGTGAATATATTAGGTCAGCTGTTTATTTCTATTACTATATAGAATAGCACATTTTACAAAGTCAAGACATTTTACAATGAAATTGTGATGCACTATTTTAAAAACATAGGCGTACATAAAAATACAATGTCAAAAATTATGAACGTCTGTGGTGCAGTTTACACTCACCCACTAGAAGTATGAAGAGATTTGACTGAGATCTATGAATATTGTAGAATATTAGTTTCTATATAAAGACTATGTTCTTAAATTAGAATTATAATAGATAGGTATAGTGTCCAAAATGTCAGATGAATTTGAGCTATTCCTGTTCAATGAACAATGAGATAATTTTTTATTTGTTCACATTTTAACAAGGTTTCTAACCATTTTACATTACGGAAAACCCTCCTGAAATAAAGGTTCTTAAATGTATAATCCCTTTGACACAAATTTTTAAGAAGATTTTGTTTGCTGATGTAGCTATTAGATACCTAATATACTGTTCTAAATGTTTCATGCAATTATAGGTAAGCTATATATATAGACATATAAAAATACAAGTGCTGTCTGGAAAAAAAATCCAGTCAGATACTATAAAAAGAAAGGCATTTATGGTTAGGTTTCTTCTGGAAATCCTTCATGTGTGTACATATATATAATGTTTAGGAAATTATTTTGTGCCTACATTATATACTATTTCAAATGTTGTTGCTTATTTTAAATATATCTTTTTTCCCTAGACTATATACTGTTTAAAGAAGACTTAGAATATTTTGCATTGATGGCAATAGTTAATTAAATCTTACCTCTTAATGGCAAAAAATTAAATATGCTAAGAATTAATAAAATAATTTTAAATAGACTTATTTTAATGAATAAAGGGACTTTTTTCAAAGTTGTGTATTCAGATGACTCTAGTGCTTAGTAACTTTGTAAAGACATTTAAAATTGTTTAAAATTCAGGGTATTGAGAAAAATTGCAGTTCCAACACATCTTTATGATTTGGTTCATATTCATTTGATTCTTTCTACTCTTTTCTATTACACATAAAGAAAAGGAGCATCTAGCTTTAAGAGAATATAAGAAAACTAAGAGTTGTTTTTGATGAATCATCAATTGGAAAATAGCTAAACTAATCAGTAGGTGTGGTAGATACTACCATTTCATTCTCTTTGCCCCAGCTCCAGTCATTTTCCTGCCAAGATCAATTTAGCCTAGGCTGATACACAGTTCAAGCTTGTTTTCTACTTTATGAAAATAAATATAATCAGGTTATATTAATCAGATAATCAATGTAAGCTAAACCATGAAATGGTTAATGAATTCTTAACTAAGAAACAAAACACACAAACAAGCCCTACCATTATCAGATTAAATACAGGTTACTTAAGTCATTTGTCTTTAAACAGGTAGGTCTAGCACTGAGGGATACACCAAATTTTTCCAAAGATCAGAGTTATTAACAGTTTTAAGAAATCACAGTCGGAAGAGTCTGCATCTGTTGTACTAGCTTCCTTTTTTGCTTCTTCTTTCCCAAAATGACTCTTCCTAATTTACAAAACAAAGGCATTGTTCTTACCTGAAAACAATTTTATTATGGTATATTACTCCTTGTACAAAACTTTCAGTGAATCAAACAGAAAGACAACAAAAACTATTATTTTCAAAAATGACTCTTTTTATGATTAAGGCACAGAAAACCACTATGGGGCTTCCAGTCTTTCTCTCTGTAAGCATAGTGTTAGGAATGGGTTATTTTGTTTTGTTGCTATATTGCTAAATTCAATATTGTGCAGAAGATAGGGCATAGAAGATTTTACATCTTTTATTTTCTAAATCACTTCAAGTAATAGAAAGCCCTTAGTAGAGAGTGTTGTAAATGTAAAGCAAAGAAAGCTCTAATTAAAAAATCAATGTATGGACCTAGAGATTGTCATGCTAAGCAAAATAAACCAGATGGAAAAACACCAAGAACTATATGACTTCACGTGTATGCAGAATATAAAACTGAAAACAACAGAGAAAAATCAAACAAACAAAAAAACTCATGAACACAATCAATAGTTTAAGGGATATTTGGGGGCAAGGAGGGAGCGGATAGGAGATGAGGA